>RJWJ010006953.1:0-59791 GCA_004363605.1 Indri indri | reverse complement strand
GTGCCCGGCCCTGCTGTCTAATATTTATTGAGTGTTTCCTATGTCCAAGTAAGAATACTTTACAGGCATTACGTCATTTAATCACCAACAACCTTATGGAGTATTAACATTCCCAATTTACAGATAAAGAAATACACTCATAGAGTCAAATAACATCATGACCTCATATAGCTAAAAATGCCAGAAATGCACTCAGATTAGTCAATCTGGTTCCAAAGATCTTGTTCTTAACTGTTCCACTAAAATGGTGTACGTTCTTTTGCTGGAATTATTCTAACATGGTATCAGAATTTCGGAGGTTACAGAGGCCTTAGAGGTAAGATTCCACCAAAAAATTTCTTTCAAAATTTAGTGCCAGGCAAAACAGGTTCTTTTGAAAGACTGCTGTTTCCTCCTTTCTGACAACAAGAACCATGTAACTTATCCAGTTTCACTTTTTGTACTACCTACCAGGAAGCTCACAGCCAACTCATGAGTAAAGCTCAGTTATAGAAACTATATTAGTTCTCATGGTTAACATGTTTTCTTTCTACTCCTTTACAATCTCTTGGTCTCCAATTTTAATTTAACAATTGTATATATGTTATATTCTCTGCCATCTCTCTTTTCCCTCCATTTTAACTGGCCCATTTCCTTATCACTTTGTTTGAGTTATGATAGCCTCCTAGCTGATCGCCACATCTCTCTAATTCTTCTCTCTATAGACTGTCATAGTGATCTTCATAAAACAGGATTCTGATTATATCATCCCCTGCTTAAAAACATAAAGGGCTAGCCGTTTCCTGTTGGGTCAGAGTCAAAACTCCCTGGAGCATTCACCACCTGCCTTAGCCTCTCTTTCTATGTTCTTTAGAGTTGATCTTTCCACTCATTTAAGCTTTAGACACACTGGCTGACTCACTGCTTCCTGAACATGTCCTGACATTTTCATGCTTCTCCGTCTCTGCTTATATTATCTCTTCCTCTTGCAGTGTCTTTCTCCTCATCATCTGCCTGATGAATGTTTATCCATCCTTCAGGGACCAGGTCAAATGCCACATTATCTTAATGGCTTTCCATTTACCCCTCCAGGAAGGAACTATTTTCTCATCTCCCTGACTTTAGTCTTTTGCACAGCTCTGCTGTAGTTATTATACCATCTTATAGTTATTTCTCTACAATTTTGTCTGTACCAATAGGCTGAAAGCTATTCTAGGGCTGGGATTATTTCATTCATCTTTATACTCTCTATGCCTGTTATGTGAAGTATCTAGAACATAACAGGTACTCTGCTTTTTGAACCCAACCAACCAACCAAATAAAAGACTTAATACATGTGATTTGTCAAGATCCTCATACTCAGTATTAGACAACTTAGGTCTAGAATATCTATCTTCCAGTTTCCAAACTCCTATTCTGGTGTTCTTTGCCAAAAAGTCACCTGGGGAGTTCATTAAAGTATAAATTCCAGGTCACCAATCCTAGAAATTCTTATTGTTTAGGTCTGTGTGGAGTCTTGGAATTAGTATTTTTAAACCAGTTCCCCAAGTTTGGGTACTACCAAGTCTTACACTATGCTCTGCTGCCACTTCTTAATACAAAATAATGATTATTTTACCCTTAATTTGTTGATTTCATTAGGTATTGGTTATACTTGCTTACAAGCTGATACTTTCAGGCATTTTGAAATGTGCTATAGATCTGTTATAGATCTAAAATCAACATAGAATTCTGTGAGTTCCTAATGACATTAAGAGGAAGAATGTAAATAGTACATAGTAAAAGACAAAAATTTGTAAACTTCAGGAGAAAACTGAAGCAGATGATATATAGTAGAGGAACGCTAATTTAAATTGGTTGTCTTTTCTTATTTATTTTGTTATTATGTATCTTTGACTGTCTCTAATGCCTTCTTTTAAATCTGAGCATCACCTTGGGCCAGCCACGTAATTATCAGATTACTGGTTGGAGTTTCTGAGGACGGGTTGAGTCCTTTGCTGACATGTGTTTGTAGCTGAAGATTATGGTCAGCTTTTGATTAAAACAAAATCTTGAATAACAGTGACAATATGAAAACTATCATTGTAGATGATGACATACCCCAAAATACAATGCAAGAATTGGGGAAAACTACTAAGTTTAATGACCCTGTTAGCTATGGACATGTAAAACTGAAATCATTTATCTCCTAATATATAAGGTAGCCCATAGAGTAGGGTCTGTTTAAGACTAAGGTTTAAAAAGCAACGGTGTTAATTAAATAAACAATCACACACACTTGTCGGGTTAAAATGGTATAACTTAAAATATTTAGGTAACAAATACTTTATGTATTTTAAAGTTTTAAAAATAATTTCAATGGTTTAAAAAGTTAGTGCTATTCGTTGTTTAAAAGGTTGAAAATGTTTGTTAATTGTTTTTATTTCAACTAAACAGTTTTACTTTTCTGAACCAGGATTCCTTCTTTCTTCTATCCCATCTGATTCTTGGGCATGGGCCAGTCCTCAGATAGAGCTTAGTATTATTCATTCATTAAAACTCATTCATTAGGAAACCTGAAATGAACCACTGGGTTTTATTTAATTGAGAGTTCTAAAATTTATGCTTATTTTCTAAAACAATATAATTGAGAAGGGAGTGAATACATGACTCAAATAAGTGAATGATCATAAATCAATTTATTATTTTACTGTCTTCTTATTACCCCTACTTAATCCACTCAACTGCCTGCTTTAGACAGTCTCTGTCCTTTTTATGAATTGCACTATGGAACTTACTTTGCCACGACAGCATTTATGTGAGTCCTCACAAGTCCCAGATATTGGTCAATCTGTGCCTACAGAGAGAAAGAACTGATGAGCACATCCAAAGATCACGAGGTCAAAATTTAATGTGAATGCTTGTCATTGCACAGAACTTACCTGGTGCTTAACGTACACTACAGGGAGAGTAAACATTGAAACCACAGCTGGGATGAAAAACAAAAGCAGTATGAAAATTCTGAGTTATCAATAGGAATAAGCTTATAGACACATTTTTATATAACATTTATATGCCATTATAGCATTATTTGGAATAACCATTCTAGATAAAAGATGACAGGGCAATTCATATGGAAAACAAAAGGATGCTGAGCCCTTTACAATTATGTCATTATTCCTAGAATAAGGGTAGACTGTGCCCTCCCAAGATGAAAATGGATCTCTATCCATAGCTGCCACTGCAAACAGATAAATTAATATATTAGAAGATACACACACACACACACACACACACACACACACACAAACCAGTTGTGGTTGAAGGAAAAAAAAACCTTCAGACTTTAAAAAATTCATTATTAGTGTATAATAGGTATTATACTCTTTAACTGAGCTATGGTGGTAAAGGAAATGCTGTACACTCAGGGATATCTGTCGTTCGTTCTTAGTAGTCTCTCAACGCAAACTAAACGCCAACAGCCTAGGGAGCCTCGTGTTCGCAGAGCGTGCGAAGGAAGACGTGGCGCACTCTCGTCTGTTCTTACCCATGAGCAGCAGGGTCAGGCCGTTGAAGAGGGCGCCGACGTACGTCAGGAGCCACATCAGGACTGCGAACTGAAGAAGGAAAGGATTTTCAGAGCCCCCAAAACCATTCCTGACAGATAAGAATCTCATCTCATCGACTCTTTCTTAGATTAGAATTTGAGGCAAAATACACCACGATTTCAATGGGACGTGAAAGGCGTTTGGAGCCTGTCACAGAATCACTGAAAGAGGACCCAGACTTTAGTTCTCTTGGAACCTTTTAGATCATTTTGTTATAAGATTTGAGAAACTCAGCGAAATAATGGTGTCCAAGCCAGGGGTCAGCAAACTATGCCCCTAACCTGTTTTTGTTTGGGCCCACACGTTAGGAACGGTTTTTACATTTTTAAACGGTCAAATAAAATCAAAACGGGAAGAATATTTTGTGATATGTGAGGTGATATGAAATCCCATTTTCAGTGCTCATCACTTCATTTACATGTTGTCTTTCGCTGCCTTTGTGCTGCAATGGCAAAGCCGAGTGGGTGTAACAGAGCACGTGGCTCGCAGCGCTGAAAATATTTACTCTCTGGCCCCTCCCAGACCGGATTGCCCACCCATGTTCTCACCCACAATTTTTACGTTACAAATACAAACATTACTTTAAAAGCATAAGGTAACTGTAATCTCCTCGGTAACTCTCTGTAGGCATTATGGGCAAGTCATCATTCTGGCAAAGCATTTTGACGGTGGAGACCACATTTCTTGCTTTCCCTTCTGCCCTTCCTGAACAGTCACCAGGAAGCCCCTGATGTAAGATCCCTGCCAGGGTGTGTACAGGGTGCTCTCGGATGACAGAAAACTCACACGACCTTGTCTGGGCTTCCCCTGACTCTGCTTATGGCCTTGCCCAATCATGATTGATTGATTTTACAGGCAAGTCAGACAGAGGCCAAAGCAGCTTGTTCAAGGAAACCCAGTGAATTCAGTGACAGCACCAGGAATGAAACCCAGGCGTCCAGATCCTAGCCAAGCGTTGGGCCAGGCACACCACGGCCCTTCAGACAGCTGGCCTCGGAGCTGAAACTGTAAGGACACTATAGCGTCTTACTATTAGCAGAGTTCCCTTCAATGAAAAAGCACAGATTTTTTCACATTCCCTACACTCAATTTTTATTTTTAAACTAATTTCGGGAAATGGGCTGAGGAACTTAAAATGGTTTACCAAGAGAAAATCTGGTGTGTTGTAAAAAGTATAGCACCAGAAGCTGTGTGACCTGGGTTTGATCCCAGCTCTGCCAATGACTCACTGGGCAACCTCTGACAAGTGAATTAACTTCTCTGAGCCACAGTCTCATCTTCTGTAAAATCAGAGGATTAGACTGGATGAATTCCACGTACTATACAACTGGAGGTCTGACTCCAGAATATTATTAACACTTGCTTTTTATTCTCCATGATGCGGCAGATTATAACATTATACCCTTAGGGAAAATAAAACTCAAGACTGTAAAGTGAACAGCTTAAACAATCGTACTTTTAAGGAGTCCACCAGGTCCTGGACAAGGAAGAGCCTCCTCAGTTCTTTAAGGGTGCTGTTCACGTAGAACTGCAGGCAGTCCGTGTACTTCTGAATCTGCTCCTGAGAAAGGGTGATCTCAAGCTCCAAGTAGGCCCTGTCAACAGACCATCCCCACAGAGAATTCCATCAGAGGGGCAGGAGACAGGCTGCTGCACCCCAGAAACAGCCAAGTGTTCTTTCTCTCACTCTGAGGACGATGACCGGGTCATCTCCGGGGGTTATGCCAGCCAGTGGGCTGCACGGCACCAGGCACACCAGGTTCCAGTGCACTGGGAGATGCAGAAATCATGATTCTCAGTGACATGTCGTGACTGTTTCTGTCTACCAAGGACACAGCGTTATAGAGTGAGCTGATAATTCAGAGAAACCGGCTGGGACCAGAGAAAAATCACTGTGAAATCAGCTCATTTGCTGGGTTCTCCATACATGACTGCATGGAGACGGATTGTCTTTTTTAAGTAGTTGAGATATTTAAAAATCCTAGCTGCCAATTATTGTTCCTCATCAAACCTCTAAGAATTCATGTTTAAATTCTGGAATTTACTTTCAGGTTTATCTAAAGAACACTGAAAAATGCAAGTGACCTGTGCCATAGTAAAACACTCAATGGTCCTATTGCATGGTATTTTTAGTAATCACATTTTCATTTGTTCAAATGGTTAAATTTAACTCTTGGATAGGTAAATTATCTAAAATACAATATATTTGTATACAGAATGCAAATATATAAACTATAAAATACAAATACATATGAATATCCACCCAGTGTAAGCTGCCTCCTACCTGGCCAAGCTCCCTCACAGAAGGCCCTCCTTCCCCTCTCCTTTCCTTCCACTCCTCCGCTTTAAGAAAGCACCCGTTATCTGCCTAGAGGATCCCCGTAGAGTTTGTGAAGTGCTTACCTAATTTTGGGAATTGAGATGAAAAGAGTAAAGCAGCATTTGGCTTGAGTTTTAGGGGGTGTTATGGACTAAATATTTGTGTCCCTCGAAGTATATATATTGAAATCCTAATCCCCAAGATGATGGTACTGGAAGGTGGGGCTTTGGGGGTGATTAGATTGTGAGGGCAGAGCCCTCACAAATGGGACTAATGTCCTCATAAAGAGGCCCGAGGGAGCCTCTTCGCTCCTTCCCATAGTACGAAGTTGGCAGTCTGCAACCCAGGAGAGGGCCTTCACGAGAACTGACCATGCTGGCACCCTGATCTTGAACTTCCCAGCCTCCAGAACTGTGAGGAATAAATTTCTGCTGTTTATAAGCCCCCAGTCCATGGTATTTTGTTACAGCAGCTGGCAATGCCAACACCTCCCTCTGCCACATTTCATATATCCTCTGAGTTAGTAGCTTGCCCTTTTATTTTTACATTTCCTCCTCTTCAATGTACATTCTAATCAGTTTTCCCCAGTATAAAAAAGTGCAGAGGTGGGCACATGATAAGATGCTTCATAAACCCTGCACCCCTCCAGAAGGCTGGCCTTTTGGTGTTAAACTTCCAGAGAAAGCATGGAAATAAAAATCTCAACACCCTAGGACTGACTCTGTGCTATTTACTGGCCACCTGACCTTGGGCATGTCACTTTACTTCTGGGAACCTCAGTTTTCCCATCTGTAAGTGGGGATTAAGATGCCTATCCTGCCTTGCTCATGAAGTTGAGAGGATTAAGTTAATTGTTGAAACACTTTTTAAATTATAAAACATTGCACACATATAAAGGATTATGATTACCATTAGTAGCCATTAAATTATAAAAACTCAATAAGGAAATAGGTGTTAGAATAAGGATGACTGAATTTGTTTCAGACATTCACCAGAAGTGTTAGCTATTCCAAGACAGGGCGTTAGGGGAGACTCTAAGAGGTCTGTCTGGTCTCAGAGAAACAGAGCCCAGGTGCATCTGTGAGCTGCAATAGAGGCTATTAGGGGAAGAGCTCAGGGACAGGGTGGGGCGAGGGCTAGTGGGGCCGGGCACTCACTTGAAAGGGTGGCCCTCGTCGGTTTTCTGCACAGCTTGTAAAACAGACTTGTAGATGCGGAAACTGATGGTGGCTGAGAGCGCGGCAAGGGCCAGGTAGGCCACAACGCTCACCACGCTGAACTGTGTCAGGGAGAAGAGCAGCAGCAGGAAGCTCCCAAACACTATGCCCGTCTGCTTGATGTCCCGCCAGTACAGCAAGTCGATAGCTGTGGGGAGGAAAACAAGACACACTGCTGAACTCTGGCAGCGCCGAGAGCCGCTGCGCCTGCTCACCTGGCATTCGGATTCCTAACACGAGCGAGCAGATGTGTAGCTAAGCCCAGGCACTTCCTGTCATTCCATTGCAGTTGGGAAGAATCTTTTCCATCTTGAGGACAGTTCAAATTCACAGGTAAGAAAACACTGTTGAATCTCCAGAGACCACATCTCTGTTGGATATAGCTCTGTGGGCTACACCATCTATATAATGGCCTGCATTATGTGACTTTGGAAAAAAACTTGAAAATACAGAGGACTCTGCAAAGTACTTGTTCTCCTCTTTTGGATGGCACTGATGAAGTGTGCATCTTGATGCCCTGCCAACAATTTTATGTCTCAATGGTAGCCTGTAGATGTGTACAGCAGTCATGCAAATGCTCCTGCTGCTGACAAGGGGCAGTGACCATGAAAACAGAGGTCCTGGAGAAGTGGTGTCTTTGGAAGCACAAAGGAAGGCCTGGGAGACCCCAATCAATATAATGGGCACCCGGACAAACCTATGGCCTGCCTCCAAGACAACAGCAAAACTGAGGGGACATTGGCCGTCTCAAGAAACCCAGAGCTGACATTTGGAGTAAACCATTTTGTACAATGTGATTTGTTTGTTTACATTCTGTCATTTAAAAATCTGAAATGCAAGCTTTAAAATCTACATCCCATCTATCATTCAGTTATTCCCCTCTTTCAACTTAGAAACAAAAAAATTAAGCTCAAAGAATAAAGCCATGGTGCTTCAAATGTGATACAAAATGGAAATATTCAAATATTCCAGTTACTAGTATATGAAAAAAGCACAGAAGTCTTGCTGAAGGATCTGTGCAAATTCATTCTCCAATTAAGCAAGTAACAAACGGTTTTTACAGAATGTTACGTCAATCAATTTTCAGAGAAAATAAGATGCAAATTTCCATCTCACAACCAAACGTAAGTGGTGGAGGCTCACACTGCCAGCTATATGCATGCTATACCTGGAGACATCTGGTTTATAGAATTAGATTCCAGTCATTTGCTCGAAGGAAACTGAGGTGACCAGTTTGAGAGAGCAGCGAGCTGTTCCCATCAAACACAGGTGTGTAATTAGCTGAAAGGACAGCATTGAAAAAGTCACATACCTTTGTGACAATTAGAGGCTAGTGAGGTGGCATAAGGAACATTCAGAGCAAAGTACTAACCCCTTCCTCGGCAACAAACTTACCTCAGACTGCCTGGAAGGTAAATGAGGGGCTTAAAGGTGGAAAGGCTCTCTAACAACAGGCTGAGGATACCCCCAGGAATCTGAAGCTGGAGAGAGAATTCACTCCCCACCCACCACCCCCACCTGGTCCACCAATGACACTCACTCAGAAAGATTCCACTAGGCAGCCATTTTGTTGGGAAAAATTTGTTCCCTTGCTCCTACAACACTTCCGCGACGTAGGAAGTAGAGGAGAAGCTCACAAGCATGTTTGGGGGTGAAACAAAGACTTTTTTTTCTCTTTTGAGTAGGGCTGGTCCTGGGTTTCCAGGGGCAAAGGAAAATCGCTGCTGCTCTAAAGCCTCTCTCTTTTCTCTGCCCCAATCTCAGTCACATTGACTGGCCATTATAAACTTATTCCTTTGGCTTAACCCTTTTCTAGCCTCAAAAATTATCATCTTTTTTTTAATGCAAAGATGCCAGAATAGAATAATGCGTTAAAGATTTGCTTATCCTTAACATCAAAATTTGAAGGAGTTCACCAAATAATTTTACGTTTAGAATACTTTGTTGAGAACAGAGCACCAAAACATAATCCTTTTCAGGTGAAGAGCGATCTTTCGGAGGACATGACCTGCAATAAAACCATGAGTCCCTGAGGGTACTTGGTAGAAGTGGGAGAAGAAGGGTTCTCCGCAGAGGCCTGGTTCCTCCTGGAGTTGAGTGGATTGAAGGCAACAAATCGAGGTGCACCTGGGCCTAGTCTGGACCAGTGTTGGCTAAAGGTCTTTGGGACCCTGGGGCCCTCAGTATTTATTCTTTTTGTGCAGGGAGGGCTAATGGGGAATAGAAAGGAGACTAAGACATCACCATTGCCTGAACTGTTACCTTTTCCACATTTGTTCATTTGTTATTTATTGAGCAGGAAGTAAGTGCCAGGCTTTGTGCTAGGTGGCAGGGATATAAAAATAAGTGAATTGTAAAGAACACACACACAAATAAAAAATAAAGAAATGAATTGTAATGTGTGTTATGACATTCACAGACTCACACGGCAGACACGTTTGGAAACAATACATCACAGGACAGTGTGATTTGTCCTAAAGGGAGTACTCCTTAGTGCTAGGGAAGGTGGTTGTCGCACCTGAGATATATATAAGGGCATGGGAGAACCTGCAAGTAGTTTTCAGACAAAAAGTAGATAGAATTTGCTATTTTCAAGTGAATCCCCACTGAATTAATTGCTTTATGGTACACCCTCTAGAAAACCTTCCATATCTCTGGCCACCAAGATACCTGTTCAAAAAGCCAAAGAATGGCAGGCACCAGGTCCAGGCTTTCCTTGAAGGAACTGGGCAAAAACCATTAACTTAGTAACGTGAGTTTGGTGTAGAGTCATCTCCTAGCAGGTCTTTCAATTAACTTGCTAAGATTACAAAAGGTTTCTAATTCGGAGGTTAAAAACGAATTGTTATCTTAAAACAATAAGCTGTCGATTCTGGGTACTTTGTGACAAAATTATCTATTTACATAGATTCTGAAATGCCTAAAACACTTTCATATATTATCTCATTTAAATCTCACAATAAACTCCATTAGATAGGTGTATAACAGGTGGGGAAGCCAAAAGTTAAGAAACTTGTGTCTTGACTAGTTAGTTGGAGAAGCAGGATCAAACCCTAAATTCGGTCCTTTTTCTAAAACAAAATAGTTGCCTCCTCACATTACATGTCCAATATCCCCAGAAGTTATGTAAAATTAACTTGGGGTAACTGGATTATATTTAAAACTGCTTTCAGAACTAGATATTTTAACGGAAATTTTTTGAGTGAAAAGTCATTATCAATAGTAAAGTTACTGATCTATAACTTAGTACCTCAGGAATAAAGAAATCATAAAATTTTGTTCCTGCTTTTAAGGAACTTGAGGTCTAGACGGGAAGATTGGATGTTCGTTTAAACAAATGCTGAATCCATGTCAACATATCTTGTATTGCAGGTGGCAAAAGCTGAGTGCGAGGAAGGGACAGTGCTGGAATTGGTAAAGAAAGGATTTGGGGTGACATGTGAGTGTGCTGAACAGCGTGCTAGGGAGATAGGAGTATTACAAAGGACTAGTTGACAGGAATGGTGACTAATTAGCTGTGGGAGAAAGGAGGAAGAGCTAATTAAGGGCGAAAACATTTCAAAGCTGGGTGACTGAATGATTCCTATCACTGACAAAAACAGGAAATCTGAGGGTGAACTGATTTGGGGAAAAGCTGACGCTTGTTTTTAAACCTCCAGTTCTGACATGGTGTCACCGAAGCAGGACATTTTGACACAGCCTGGTGCAGAGATGGGATGAGGATCACAGATGAGATGAGGTTGACAATTACACACAATACTTACTGAATTTTTTAAAAGCTTGGAAGTTAAATGATTTGTTCTTAGGCTTTGTCACAGTAGCCCTGAGTTAAAATGGTCCTTAATATCATATATCCAATGATAGTCAGATGAATATACACAGTAGGCAATTGGAAGTGCAGGAATGAAATTTAGCATAGAGGGTGGAATATTTACATTGGGGTGTATTCCTAGTAGAAATGATGAGTGAAGCCATGAGAGTGGAGGAAGTCTCCAAGGGAGGGGAGGCTTAGGGATGCAGCGTAGGATGATGCCATGGTTCAAGATCAAAAGGAATAAGCAGAGCTATAGAAAACACAGTCCTGAGTGTTAGGAAGGGCACCACAATAGTGTAGGTTATGGCAGCCAAGGAGAAGGAAACTTCTCAGAAGAAAGTTGCAAGCTCTAGGGTGGAATGTTGTAGATGAAGGCCGGGCACGGTGGCTCACGCCTGTAATCCTAGCACTCTGGAGGCCGAGGCGGGCGGATTGTTTGAGCTCAGGAGTTTGAAACCAGCCTGAGCAAGAGCGAGACCCTGTCTCTACTAAAAATAGAAATAAATTAATTGGACAACTAAAAATATAGAGGAAAAATTAGCCAGGCATGGTGGCGCATGCCTGTAGTCCCAGCTACTCGGGAGGCTGAGGCAGAAGGATTGCTTGAGCCCAGGAGTCTGAGGTTGCTGTGAGCCAGGCTGACGCCATGGCACTCACTCTAGCCTGGGCAAAAGAGTGAGACTCTGTCTCAAAAAAAAAAAAAAAAAATGTTGTAGATGCAGCAAGGAAATGAGAACTGAGAAAGGACCACTGGATTTGGAGACTGGAAGGTCATTTGTAACTTTGGAGGGAGCAGTGTTAGGAGTGGTGGGGAGGAGATCCCTAGTGTAAGGGGCTGGCTGGGCGGTGGGAAGTTCAAAGTAATATAGAAGATGGTAGCTTGGGGAGTAGTAGCAGGAAGTAAAGTTTGGGAAGGGAGGGCTGAACATTCTAGAAAGCAGAGACACTGGATTAAGCAAAGTCTCAGCAAAGGCAGGAAAAAAAAATGGGATTAGTCATAGCTGTTTCTTTCCAGGAAGGGAGAAGAAAGAAGGGATGGCTAAAGATGGAGAGACATTTTGGGAAGGTTACGAGTGTGGCTACAGATACTTGTTGAGGTGGAAAGGAAATAAAGCGGCTTGGGGTAAATTAACTCAAATATTCCCTGGAAATCAGTCATAAGGTCTTCCTGAGACTGAGCCGTTAGGGGTAGGGCTTGAGCGAGTAGAAAAAGCCAAAGCTGGGTTGTCTAAGACAGTAGTGATGAGCCACATATGGCCACTGAGCACTTGAAATGTGGCCAGTCCCACATGAGGTGTTTTGCATGTGTGAACAATATACTGGATCCTAGACTTAGTACAAAAAAGGATGCAAAATATCTCATTAATGCTTTTTACACCGATTATATGTCAAAAGGCTAATTCTTTTGCATGTATTGGATTAAATCAAATATAAAAAAAATTAATTATACTTGTTTCATTTTACTTTTTAATGTGGCTACTAGAAATTTTCAAGTTATATATGTGGCTCACATTGTATTTGTATTGGACAGCACTGGCCTTGAAAAATACAATAAGGATTCAAAAAGGAATGAATAAAAGGAATGCCAAAAAGTAAAGAGGGTTTGGATAAAGTCAAGGATTTCTAGTGAATCCAATCAATGGGGTCGGATGCTGGGTGTTCTCATCAGTAGGCAGTCGGTGACCCAAGGCTGTGAACTGGCACAAGGAGTATGGTCAGAGGACTCCAAGATCCAAGAGGTCAGAATTGAAATGAATGACTGTGGGGCTCAGGCTGGGAATGACAGTCTAGACAGCTGGGGACTGACAGGCTGGGAGAATGGCAGTGGCCATACGTGGTCAGAGTGCCAGCAAATCCCAAAGTTCTGATGATTCAGCGGGAAGGGTAGGAGGTGATGAAGTTGGGGTCAGACAGAATTTCTGTGTTCCAAATCTGCTGTGTAAATGCCAATTTTTCACATTTTATTTTTTTCTTAGAATGATGTGAACTTGTGTAGGAAGCTTTATAGTACCAGATCCAGAAAAGCAAGTATTTGAATAAAGTTTCTTTAGAACCCAAGCAAGAAAAATATAAGTAACTCTGTAACTGGAACAAATTACCTAAGTGGTCTTTGGGTACAATAAAGTATAAATAGCTTTTCTCTTTTAATATCCTCCTAATGTAGAAAAGCCAGATGAGAGTTTAAACATCTGAGTGTACATTCACCAAGCATACTCACTAGGACAGGTATATTACTATATTGCTTTGCCAGTTATAAAAATGAAAGCTATTTTGCTAAAAAAAAAACTGAGGAGCAACACATTGGCTTTGAAATGAGAGATCAGTGCTTCCTATCAATTTGATAAATGGACTGAGCTTGGCGATTTCATCTTAGTCCCCAAACCACAAGTATGTAAGTACACGCTGCAGCCTGCCTGAGACCGTCTCAGAACTAATTCAGTCAAAGGTGAGCTAGCAGATTTGAAGAATCCTAATACCAAATGTTGAAACCAGTACTCCCCTCATTTCCAGAATCCAATCACTACCAGAAAATAAGAATAAAAGAAGTGATCCAAGGTTTGAATTAATAGCTAAATGGAAATGAAATCCTATGTCAAATTCTTAGAAAGAAAACCCTTTGCTGCAGTCCAAATATTCTGGTTTGGGAAACTATTTTAAATGCATTTAAAGGACCCAATAGTGGCTTCAGTATTCAGAAAGTTTACTAAAAATGTAAAAACAGAAAAGACAGTGGCGCGAATATTCATATCTTATTTATAAGACAAAATGTAGTAGTCTAAGTGGATAATATCACATGGCAATAAATTGTTCAGTTATCTGCATTATTGTATCATATTCTTAACTGTACATTTATATTCCATCTTGGCCCAGAAAATATTTCAGGCACCATCGCACCACTTGCTATAAGACAAGTTAATGCTACTTTTTAAAAGGCCAAGTGAGGAAATGTGAAAAATTCCTGTTTGTAGATATCTTCTATTTCAATAGAAGAATTGCCGAAAAAAAGATATGCTGTTGATTTACTTTTTAGCAAGCTTCCAATGATTTGACTACAGTAATTGACTACCTTATGGACAGGATGAGAAGGAAAGACAAACCTCAGTTCTTTCCAACCCATTGTCCAAAGCAGTGATAGAAAGTCAGTTTTTTTTCTGACTCATTTTCATGAAGCAAATAGAATGTCATCACAAAATGTTAACAAGAAGAAACAGAGGTAACTTTCCCTACTTTACTCTTTCCCCATTTTACATGAAGCTGGAGAAAGATAATGGCAGTAGATGTAATAAAATTCTTTAAACAGACACAGAGACCTTTAGAGATGACATCTTCTAGTCAATTAATCTATGAGTTTCATTTGCCAAGACAGTCTCCCACATAGGTTAAAACTTTAAATGGTAATCTAGGAGCCCCAAGGGGGGAAACTGCTGGCAGGGACTTTTGCTGATAAGACACCTGCCGTGATTCCATTTTCCAGGCACTTCCCTCACACCTCTTAAATACAGCCAGTATAATTGTCAAGAGAAAAATGCCAGCACTATTTCTAGACTTTTAAATAATTCTGTGGATGTTTTGAAAGGAAAGATACATTAAGCCTGGTATGTCCTATAGATAGTAAAAAAAAGCGCACAGCATTTACTACCCTAAATGAGCTTTGGTGGAGCAAAGGAAAATGAAGAATGTGATTGCAAAAGGCACAGCCAGCAGCAATCACTGGTACTTTTCTTCCATGAGAGACAAAAGCAAACACAGTATTTCCTAACGCTACTCCTCAGGTTGGACTGAAGGCAAAAACTGCTTTATGTTTATGCGGGGCTTAACATTTTCCTGACTTAGGAGTGAATGTGATTCCTGTTTGGTAGTTCTAACCACTAGGACTAGAACATTCCCATTCTTTCCAAGACGTTAACACAATGATGCCTAGGCCCTTGGTCACCAGGATGGGGCAGGCCTGGCCAGGAAGTGAGGCAGCAGGGCCCATCTGTTTTAGACAGCACGGCCAGCTTCTCCTTCTTCTAAACTGCTCTCAAAGCCACAGCTCATTTGGAGGGGTTTTCACAGGGCAACTCGGATCAAAGGAAGAGACAGTTACACGGAGGGAAAGACAGGCTTAGGGAATATGATAGTTGAGACAGGAAGAAAGATTTGTGAGCACTCAACAATGATCGTCTTCATGTACTTTTTCTTTCTTTAAGCTTTCTGATCACATCAGTACAAACCATTTATTTGGTCTGCTGGTCATCAATCATAATTAGCAACAAAATCTTAAGTCTGTGCCACATCTTCTTAAAATCCATCACTGTAGTGGAATAGAAAAGAACCACAGAGGTAGAGGGCTGTTGGCTCGTTTCTTAAAAATGAATATATTTAAAAATTTTTGACCCAGATCATAACAGCAAAAATATTTCTTCAACTAAAAAGATATAAGGAATGATCTTTCATCATACCTCTGTTCCATTCAATAAAATACTATGTCCTTCTTGATACTAATTGCCAATAAATTTGAAGTGTGCTAATGTTCAGTTTGGTGAACTATTTCTGAAGGAAGGAGATAAAGTATGACCGCATTTGAAGCATGCCCATAGCAAAATGGGTGGAATTGCAATAAATTCTAAAAATTAAAATGTGTTATGTTTGTACTTTTCAATTGTTCAACATTAACATCAGTTTTGGCAAAGAACTAAATAATGCTGGAATTATTTTTTTCACTTTTGGCAATACAGGAAATAAGAAAGAATTTAGGATTTTATTTTGTGAAACAATAAGACTTTACTCAGCTTTAACTTAAAACTATAACTCAAAAATATTTTGGAGAAATAGAACTTTATACTTCTAAGTTGTAAAACTCCTAAAATTTTCTTATGTGAAATATATGCTGTAAGTCTGAAATACAGTTATAATTATCAAGATTTAAAAGTAATTTTACTATTAACTGTCACCTAGGCAGAAGATGGCTTTTAAAAAATCATTAATGTTAAATTCTTGGCTTTCAAATTTTGAGCTTAATTATGAGGCAGCCATGTTTCTTTGAGTGTCTATGTGTGTCTTCATAAGCACTGGAATGGTGACAGTATGTAAATATTAATAATACATGGGCCAAATATGCACACAACTTAGGAGATCAGGTTGAGAAGGATGGGAAATTTGGTTGTGATGTACATACAATTATTTTTTTTAAAAAAGGTAATTTTCTGAGAGCTATCCACTCAAGGCCTAACTCAGATTTTGTTTTGTTGGATTCAGTGGATTTTAGAATTTAATTCTCTTATAAGGTAATTTAAAATATGTCATTACTTCACAGATTCTGTTCCAGAATGTATTAACTAGTCTAACGATGGAAAAGAATTAAGTACAGAATATCATTTCAAATATAAGGGAGGGAGAGAGGGAGGAAGGGAAGGAGGGAAGGAGGGAAAAGGAAAGAGACTTTAAATATGAAGGGAGGGCCTGCTAACTATAATGGAAGATTTCATCCACAATCCCTATTCATATGTAGTCATCACAATGCTTTAGTCATAGAATATCAGATTATCATTTTTTAAATGAAACAAGTATTAATGCATAAAAATCTAAGAGAAATAACAGATTTGAAGCTGGGAATTTAGATCAGCCTTTTTGTCAAACTTTCTCATCTGTCATATCTTTTTTAAAAAAAGACACTGCAGAGAGTCTATCTGTACAGTTCAAAACTGAAACATGTACTTAAAAAATGATTTGAAGCTATTGATGTTTATCATAGTCTTTCTCTTAATTTTCGGAAGGAATAACTCTTCTAGTAAAGAAACATGTATCTGAAGTTCCACAACTCTTTCAGTTTCATGTTTGCTACTTCCATTAAATTATTTTAAATACTTTTTGAGATATATACAGTCTTATTTTATAAAAACTGTTTTTGTTGCCTGCCTAGCCCCTGAACTTCATTTTAATGCTATATATAGACATATTAGATAATATTCAGCAAATACTAATTAACATTGATTAACTCTGGGTGGTAGGATTTTGGGTGATTTGTGGCTTTCATTTGAACCTCTCTTTCTACAAATGAAAATTTTCATAATGTATATGCATTATTTTTAGAAAAAAATAAGGCCATTATTCTCTCAAAACTTTGAAATATTACCTTATAAAGATTCTCTTGAAAATGATAATACATTTTGAAAAAAGAGACCTTTATTTTCAACAGAGTAATTAACTATCTACATTTGGTCTACTATCTACATAATAAGAGTTTTGTTTCACTAAGAAAACAAAAAATCCCCAGCTCTCCAGCTAAGCCAGTTTTCCCATTGGATCTCATTAGAATCTGCAGAGTCTGCAAATGTAATATTTAATGTTGTAATATTTTTACAATATTCTAATGAGTCTAAATACTGATTGTGATAAAAGGTAGTGTTGGTACGCCTTTATGTAGATGGATAAAATTGTCTTTACTAAATGCCATTTTCAAAAGGCAAGTATTTCTTTCAATTACTATGGCTAAAACAGATACTGCCTCTGTGTATACTGAGATGCTTGGCTCTTTAATAAATGTTTCAAACTAGCACCTTTCAGAACAGACTACCCTGAAGTGTTTCCATAGAGCACTGCAGGCCAGCAAAAAATTTTCAAAATATTTTATTTTGTAAAAAAAAAAAAAAAAAAAGCTAATGCCTTTAGGTTACACTCTCTGCAAAATGTTTCATCTTCTTTCCATCAATAACTTACATGCTGTAACTACAGAATGCTGCCACCCAGAGTCAAATGGGAGCTGACCCTTATCCCCAAGCACACACATATCAATCCACCATATTACTAAGCATCCTGCCAGATAAATTTATCGAGCACAGTGAAATCTGGAGAAAATGACCTTTATAGCACAAATAGAACCTTGTGGATGGATGGTTCCGATCAAACTTTGTTCCCCTGGCACAATACCATTTGGATTTAGATAGTATTAAAAGTGTGGGCTTCATGATCAGAATGTCCTGTGTTCAGGACCCGGTTACATCCTGGGGCAAATTACTGACTCTCTCAGCCTTAAGACCCTCAGTTTTCTCCTTTATGAAATGAGAGTAACACAAAAATCTCAGGGAGTCTTAATTAAGACAAGGTATGTAACAGAAGCTAAGCAACTGGCACATAGCTAGTATTTATGAACAATCTAGAAGTGATGAATTGACGATGATGGTGATGACAACAACGATGGCATAGTCAAGATCAATGGCTTGCTGCTAAATTTTGCTTTGTCTGTAAAGAGAGAACCTACGTGAAAATATCTCAGAAGAGCTCAATAGAGTTCATTTTCTATAACTTAACACTAGTAAGAGAAGCAGGGGAGGGTTGGGATGGGAAGAGTTCTGGATCTGAAGCCAAGAGAATCACTATTTACTACTTCATTTGCCACTTACCACAAAACTTTGGGCAAGTCACTTAACTTCTTTGCGTCTCAAGAGTATATTGAAAAGCTCAAATGAGAAGACGTTTTGCAAAATGAAAACTTGTGTGAGGGGTTATTAAAGTCCACACAATTACCTACATAGATATTAGTAATTTGTATCTTTAGAAAAGTCGTTGAAGAAAAAGCCATCTCCCTCAGAGGCAGATGGTGGAGCAGTGGGAAGTGAGAGGCTGTGGAGACAGACAGCCCAGGCTTGTTTCCAGCCTCTGGCACAACTAGCTGACAGAAGCCTCAGTCATCACCTATACGATGGGGGCAATATTAGAACTTACACCTCATGGGATCTGTGAGGATTACATGCAATAATGCAAGTAAAGCACTCAGTAAAAGTGCCCCATAAATAGTAGTTATACTGATCTGTAAGGTTATTATCTATATAGGTACTTTATTAGGTTACTGTTTTAGTCTCATTTGTTTTGAGTAGAATGTGCTTTTGGTTTATTAATCAACATTTGATAGTAGTTGGAAGCACAATTGGTGTGAGATAGTATAATGTGGATTTTAGCTTCTCTTTAAACATTCTTGTCTATAGCTGAAATCATGCATGTTCATAAGATAAGGTTCCTTTTGTGTATGCACTACAGTTTTTACGATACATAATTAGTTTCAGTGAAGTCTTCATGAAATATTCAATCTGCTGCAACTTCTCCATGGAATATTCAATAATACAGAGAAAACCTGAAACTCACATTATTTCCTTTCCAAGCAAAACTTTCATCTCCTAATACTTCTAGAGGACATTATTGACAACATTGCACTGACTTCTTTTACCTGCATTCGCTGCTGCTCCCAGATCATACCCGTTTTATCGTTTGTTTCTGGACCTCTGCTGGTCTATGGATTGGGCCACGAATTATTTACACACAAGTGGCTTCAACCCTGATTACATATTAAACTCACCTGAGGAGTTTTTTAAAAATACTGATGCTTGGCTCAATTGAATCAGACTCTAGGGGTGGAGCTCAGCCATCCTTTGTTTTTCAAGCTTCCCAAGTGATTCCAATATATAGCCAGGGTTAAAGACAACTGCTTTTTATAATAAGGGAACCAAAATGAAGATACACTGAACATGCTAAAAAAAATCTTATTTTAGATTTAGTTTAGATGAAAAATTCAGTGAGGAGAAAAAAAAAAACACAATTCACTTCTTACCAATTTTCTTTTATGCCTATTAACCCACCCACCCAGTTAGGTATAGTCAATTTTCAAGATAATGGCTTTGTTCTGTTTGACAAAAGGAAATCAATGGTACTGAAGACTACCAAAGGTCACTGAGTATAAAAGATCCTCAACGATCTTCAATTAATCTTCACAAGCAGCCATAGGTTGGAAATGGAAATGATTGTCTTCAATGGCCAAACTGTGACATTTTGTGTTATCGGAAGACAAATGTCTATACATTGTTTTTTAAACCCCAGAGAGAAGGTCAATTGAGGCAAGTGAGTCAAAACACATAGGACTGTGATGAAATAGCATCCTATATCTTACACAAATAAAACAGAAAACCTGCTATCTTTTCGTATCTACTTTTGTTAAAAATAGAAAAAGCCCATAATTGTAGTCTAAAAACCAGTCTTTATGTCCAACCAAACTTGATATGATATCAAGCCATGGTTGTCGAGTGTGTACATCAAATAAACTGGATGGGTCTAAACACATAACAAAGATGAAATGTTACCAAGAATGTTCACAGCTTCCTTCTATATTAAACAAACACATGCTATTCCATGCACTTGTCACCATTCTCCAAAATATTGTGCCTCCACTGCCATACATTTCTTATTTACTGGCTTTTACATTTATCAGGTCCATCTATTTACTTTTGACAACTGTATTTCCAACAGATCCACAAAATTTGAAGTAGATGATTGCATTTGATGTCATTGCCACCCAGTCCAACAAACAAGAGGCAAGGCAGGCATGCTTTTAATTCTGAGATTTGTGTTATTCTTAAAAAATATACCAAAGAAAATCCCCACAGAGGCATTAAAGAAGAAAAGACATCCTATTTTTCCTGTGGTATAATATTACAAGGGGAAGATGCCAGGTTTTTAAAAACTCAGCTGCTGCTCCAGAGTATTCTTGGTCCCCCAAGGGATGCTGCAAAACCCTGCAGCTTAAATCAAACGCGCCTTCTTCAGAACCATGTTTGTTAAAAATTAAAAGACACTTCATCTGACAAACACCCAAGTTACTACACACAATTCGTTCTTGCAAATCATCTTTCTCCCCAGAATCTGTAACTGAGCAAGGTGAAGGGGAGAATTTTAATGTAACAAAGGAGAGATGGAAGAGTGAAATAGGAGGCTGAATAAAAATGGCTGAAAAGCCATCCAAGCCAGGCTGGAGGGTGGCCACACCCAGTGCTAATATGGACTGTTCCAAAATAAATCTGTTATACTAGAGGGCCACCGGCACTGTTTTGTTATTTCCCTCCAGTTATTCCACAGATACCCATTATTAATAAATAATAGTCACAGGTTATTCCAATGACAAACAAAAACACTGAAATATTTCAAAGTGAACCATCGTAATATGTGGCTACGCCATCATACTTTCAGGATTTCGAGAGCTAGTCTGTATTTCCAGTTTCCTTTGTGTGACCACAAATAACAACCCCGAAATGGGTGTGTCCCTCTTAGAAGGATGCTCTAGAGCCCTCTCAGCTAATGGTTTTGCCAAATTTCAACCTCTGGGCAGACATAAATGCACTGGGATGCATGGAACAATTAGAAACCACTTTAACTCTTGGGATGAGAAAAGATTAAAGAAGTACTGAATGATCAACGGATCCCAAAATAACTACCGGAGGAGGTGAATGATGCATTATTTAAAAAACCAGCATTACAACAAGAGAACAAAGGGGTGGAGAGGAGTTTAAAAAAAAAAAAAAAAGGAAAGAAAAAAATCAAACACCATCCATTTTGATTTTTGAAATAACAGGTTTACTCCCCCCAACAGAAAGCTCTTGGGTATAAAGCATGCACAGGTCCCACAGGTGAAATGATGCACAATGGACGAGTCCGGATCCCGGTTTCCCGTGCGCCTCGGGCATGCATTACTGAAATAAAGAGAATACCCTGACTTTTCCAGTTGCTCCACACACAGTCCATCTTGGTGGAATCGGCAGTGGCTTGCATCGTGCGGGCTTTAGGGGCTCGCCGTTGCTCTCCTCGGGGGCGCTGAGCGTGCACTCAAGCGTCAGTGCCCGGGCTGCAGCGCTGGGCTCGCGGTGGCCGCGCGGCTGTAGACAGACCGAGGCTGCAGCAGCCGGCGCGCGGCGAGGGGCGGGCGTGTCGCGGCGCCGCAGTCTGCGTGGCCGGCAGCGAATCAGCGCAGCGCGGCCCCGGAGCCGCCTGCGCGCACTGGGTGCGGGCGCCTCGGCGCGACTGCGTTGGCCTGGCCGCCCAGGGGTGCTACCCTGGAGACGATTAAACTGGTTCCGACTGGGAAGGCACTTAACCCGGCCTAGGATTGGGGAAAAAGGGCCAAGGGTGGGGGTGAGAGTAGGGGGACTTGGGCTGTTTTTGACTGGGTGCATATTCTAGAAATTTCTTTGAAACCCAAGAAACCTGTTGGACAAGACCGAGTCAATGGCAATACAAATGTCAGGCTTGTAGCATAGCGTGTTCTAATTGTCCCCACCGTTCACTCACCTCTCCCTTCCCTACTTCTGGAAATTCTATTAACCACAATGAATTTTAATTGTATGGAATCTTCCAAAGAATTGCCAGATTCTCTCCCTCTTTTGGAATATTCCACAGCTATCTAAAACCTTTCTTGGCAAGCAGCATCACTGCAAAGAAATCTTCCAGCTCATCACTGAAGGCTTGTGTGTTTCTCCGGTTGCCCTCTCCTCCCTCTGTTCGCAGATTGAATGAATAAATACCAGAATGTGGTGCCTGTAGGCCCCAGATCAAAGCCTCTAGACTCTGGCACATGGAGTTATTGGTCACTGCAGTGACCGTCCAAGGGTGGTCAGAGTGGGGACATTCAAAACAGAACTCAAGGAAGCAAAGGGCATTTTGTCTCAACAGTGTTATCTTTGGGATTGAGCATTGTGGGGTGATGGAGGTGGGTGGTGTGTATAATTTGGGAGATAAGTTTGCCTTCCAAGCCCGGTTAGTCAAGGATTTTAGGAGTCCCCAGTTCAAATGCAAATATCCAAGGAAGGAACAGAACAATGGGTTCTGTTCTTAGCATAAATTACTTTATCAGAACATGCACCAAGACCTTGAAGGAATGGATGGGGGATAGATGTATTTTGAGGAGGAAAAGGTGGAAACAGCAAAGACAAAGGACTGGAATGTTGGCCTGGGTGGAAGGGGTCCCTTGAGAAGACAAGACTCAGCGTAAGTACAGAGGATGTCTTGGAGACCAGAGGGGTACATATAATAGAAGGAAGAGTTCCTAGGCACCAAAGACAGACTTCCCCACTTCATTTTGTTGTGGCATGGCCTTATCCATTACCAGGCTTTCTCTCTCCCTCCTGGGGAAGTGGAGCCTTCCAGATTACTCCACAGTTCCCAGAGGTGTTCCTTCCCAGACCCAAATCTATATTTGCACATCCTGTGTCAGCAAGGGCCTAAGGACAGCCATCTCAAGGTTATGCTTGTAAACACGATTTATCTTTCATTTTTATGAAGTATATAGTCTTCAAAATATGATCTTTGGGGTCACGCATATTCTTTCCAGAATACAAGCTTCAGGAGAAACCAGCTGGGCTTCTCTGCATATTTCTGTAATAAATCTGAAATTATTCTTGAGGAAGCTTAATGTGGTGTCAGAGCACCCACGGGGTTGATGGGAAGGAACGACAGTGACTGCATTATTACAAAGCACTTTTCAAACTGGCCTGCTCTAGAGACATTAGTGACTTTCCACTATTTGTATTCACTACTCCCCCGCCCCCCCTTTTTTTTTCATTGCCATGGTCATTTTGGGGAATTCAGTCAGCAAAATAGTGAAAAGATTGGTACATGATGATGGCCTGATCAGCACTGAATTCTTACTGCACGACGATGCGGGACGAGACCCAGAAAAAAGGAGAGCGCAGGGCAGGGGTTGCGGGGTGGCTGTTCTTGCCCTGGCCACTTTTCCTTAGAGCCTTGGCCACTAGGAGGCACTGCCAGTCCAGCGATAGCCCCAGTCATCAGCCCTAAGTCCAGAGGGTGCCAGCAGGTACCTTTAGTGGTAAGTGGTAAGTGTCCACCGCATTACCAGAAACACGGGGCAGTGGGAATCTGACAGTCTGTATTGCTAATCTGAGTAGCAAGCTGAGAGCAGCGCAGCCCCAATGAGGCAGAAGCCAGCAGAGGCTAGATTATGTCAGACTTCTTGGGCCACGTGTTTTCATTGATCACAAAGTTGACCTTGGAAGGTCGGCTTAGCTTAAAGACCAAATTATTTCCAGTCGTACTAAGTCTGAAGATAGAAGTTTGATGGTACGTGAAAAAATCAATGTAGCAGTGTGATAGTTGAAGGTTGAGGAGGTAAGATGACAGATGACACAAAGACTCACTCTAATGAAATAAGAATTGGGAGGGCTTTAGATTAACACATAGGGAGTAAGAGAAACTAAATGAATTTATTAAAGGAAAATCAGGAATGACTTGAATTGTAACAGTTAGTTACACAGCCTTCAGCAAGTCATTTATCAACTCTGGGCCTCTCTCTTATAATATACAAATAAATTAAAGCTTTAGGTGTTTGTTTCTATGAAATGACAAGAATTCATTTCCCATAAACATTGTAAATGGGTGCTTTCTTTGCACAAGTGCACACACAGTATTAATTGAATGCTCTTGCCAAGATCTAAACGATAAAAAGGGTAGAAAAGATATGTAAATTTTCCTTAAGTGGTGAAAGAAAACAGAAAGCAAAATAAAGCTTGCTAAAAGCGGGCAGGAATTGCCACTATCTTTAAACCAGTAGAGAACAGACGGGCTTTATCCACAGCCAGCTTAGATTCTTGGTTTAGATGCCTGCCAGGAGAGGAAGTGATTTCTTTAGATTTCAGGATGAAATCATGCATTAGGCAGTCTGTTCTAAGGAAAAGCAAAATAGTCAAGTTTTGTAATCTCATCCCAGATCCAGATGAATGTTGAAGGCTAGCATGCCCAGAGTGGCTGTATGGTGTGTCTCCTGTAGCACCAGGATTTTACTGATGAGAATCAGTGGCACTTACATTGATACAATTTATTCAGCAAATATTGACTGAGCACCTACTGTGTGCTGGACACTGATCTAGGCATGAAGCAAAGTTCCTACCTTAAAGAAGTATATATGCTAGTGCGTGTGTGGGCAAATAATAATAGAAAAGGTAAATTATATAATATGTCATTTGTGGACAAGTGTATGGGAAAAATAAAGCAGGTAAAAGAGGATAGAGTGGGGGTGGGGTGGAAGTTTGCTATTTTATGAGGAGGGTCAGCAAAGTCTAACTCATATGGTAAAATTGGAGCAGACACCTAAAGGAAGAGCAGGAGAGCACTGTTAAGATATACGGGAGAAGAGCACCCACAGATGCTCTCAGTTCTCATGACTCAATGTAAGAACCGGTAAACTATATCAAGCATTCTCATAGAACTGCTTGATCTTTTTTTTCTCTGAGAAGTATAGCAATTAGAAGAAAAGGCAGAGAACCAAAAATACACTTCATGGTGATCAAAGAACACTAAGAACTCTACTTTATGCCATATGGAATAAAGAACTTTAAAAAGACAACCAGTGTGGTATATAACCCATTGTACCAAAATAATGCACGAATTGTGGAAATTCAAACAATGGGTTCATACTTGTTATTTGCCAGGTGCTTTCTCATGTGATATACATTTAGTTGTTACAAGGGCCCTAGGAGGAAGACAGTGTTTACCCTCATTTCTTGATTCATTCATTCATTCATTTATTCGATCTACAAACATTTATAAAGCCCATGCTTAGTGCCTATCTCTGTAAATACAAAGGTAGCTCCCCACCAGGAACTTGAGTCTAGTGGGGGGAAATTTATCTATTTATAAATAGATAAATGCAATCCACTGATAGATGTATAGGAGGAAAGAGGAAAGAGTGGATACACAAAACAGTGGTTAGGGAGAAGAGGTTTCAGGAAAGGCTTCAGAGAGTAGGTGATAACTGACCTGAGTTTTGAACGAGAAATAGCATCACCAGTTTGAATCATGGGGCTTTCCTGGCAGACAGACATTTAATGGGAATCTTAATCACAAACATGTGCAGAAGCCAGATCGTGACAGGTCTGAGTAGTAATTCTGTCGGTAAATGAGGGGGACACTGAAGGGCCTTAAGGAGTGGACTAACATGAGAAGTTGAATAATTTGTCCAAATTATGAATTTTCCAGAATTGATAAAAGACATAAATTCTAGAGATTATAACAGTCAAGCAGCTCTTAGCAAGACAAATAAGAAGAAATCAATACTCCTACCCACGTCATAGTGGAACTGCAAGGCAAAGACAAGGAGAAAATCTTAAAAGCAAGCCTAAATAAAATACAGATTACCACAGAGAAACTGTTAGACCAACACAAAACCAGAATACGATAGTTTGAGACAACAATGTCCTCAAAGTAGCCCAGGAATATAATCATCATGTAGAATTCTATACCCAGGAAAACTAAAACAGACAATTTCAAATATATAAGAAATGAGAGAATTTACTAATTGCAGACCTTAAAGAAAAATCTACCAAAGGTGGTACTTCAGGAAGAAGAAAACTGAACCCAGTAGGAAGAAGAGAGATGCATGAAAGAATGCTGAGCATTAAAAATTAGTAATGGTTAATTTGGGGGTTTATAAAAGAAAGGTAAAACTAAAACAGGAGACAAAAAGAGAACCCGAGGTGGAAGGGAGTGATAAAAGTAAAGGCATTCTAAGGTTCCTGCATTGTTCAGGAGGAGGACAGAAGTAATAACTTTAGTCTTTGACAAGTAAGGTTTGTGTATTAAACATTTAAGTGTTACCACTAAAAGGAAATAACTAGAACATATAATTTCTAAATGAATATAATGCAGAAACAAGGGAGTTAATAAATTCAATCAAACAAACAGAAGTCAGGAAAGGGGAAAATGAGAGTAAAGAAAAAGGAACTAGTACCCGGGAAGCACAAAAGGAAGCACAGTAAATTTGCACTTAACGTCATACAGAGGTTCTTGGAAACTGTGACTTTAAACAAAAAGATATATAATGGAACCATTTTTTTTTCTCATCAAAGTTATAATGAACCTACCTTGAACAAAATGACATCATTTGACAACCTGCTATATGTCTTTTTACTTAAAGGCACAGTTTCCAAGGACCTATCCACAATATTAAGTGAGGACTTATGGTATTAGAAATACATCTAAATATATCCAAGTAATGCCAGCTAAAAAGGTGGAAACTATCATAGTGGATGAAAAGAAACTAAGCCAAAGGATGTTTACAAAAGAAAATCCTAATACGTAGTTGAAATAAGAAAGTTGAAAGTAGAAATGGAAAAGGCTATATCAGGTTAATAAATTTTTACATGGTGACTTTTCTAAATTCACTTATTAGTTCTGCTTGTAGATTCTTTTGAATTTTCTATGTGCTTACAGGCATACCTTGGAGATATTGTGGATTCAGTTCCAGACCGCTCCAATAAAGTGAATATCGCAATAAACTTAGTCACAAAAATTTTCTGGTTTCCCACTGCATATAAAAGTTTGTTTACACTGTACAGTAGCCTATTAAATGTGCAATAACATTAGGTCTAAAAAACGATATACATACCTTAATTAAAAATACTTTGTCGCTAAAAATGCAAGCGATCATGAGCCTTTAGCAAGTCATAATCTTTTTGCTTGTGGAGGTTCTTGCCTCGAAGTTAATGGCTGCTGGCTGATCATGGTGGTGGTTGCTAACGGTTGGGGAAGCTGTGGCAATTTCTTAAAATAAGACAACAATGAAGTGTGCCACACTGATTCACTCTTTCTTTCATGAAAGATTTCTCTTAGCATGCGATGCTGTTTGATCGCATTTTACCCACAGAACTTCTTTCAAAATTGGAGTCAATCCTTTCAAACTCTGCTGCTGCTTTATCACCTAAGTTTATGTACTATTCTAAATCCTCTGTTATCACGTCAACAACGTTCACAGCATCTTCACCAGGAGTGGATTTCATCTCAAGACATCATCCGTAAGAAGCAACTCATCCATTCAAGTTTGAGCATGGGATTGCTGCAATTCGGTCACATCTTCAGGCTCCACTTTTAATTCTAGTTCTCTTGCTATTTCCACCACATCTGCAGTTCCGTTCTCCACCGAAGTCTTGAACCCCTCAAAGTCATCCATGAGAACTGGAATCAATTTCTTCCAAACTTCTATTAAGGTTGATATTTTGACCTCCTCCCATGAATCACAAATGTTCTTAATGGCATCTAGAATAGTGAATAATTTCCAGAAGGTTTCAATATAGCAGCTATAGCTTTACAAAATGTATTTCTTAAATGTTAGACTTGAAGGTCAAAATTACTCCTGATCCATGGGCTGCAGAATGTATTTTGTGTTAAGAGGCATGAAAACAACATTAATATTCTTCTACATTTCCATCTGAGCTTTTGGATGACCAGACTCATTGTTAATGAGCACCAATATTTTGAAAGGAATCTTTTTCTGAACAGTAGGTGCCAACCGTTAGCTTAAAATATTCAGTAAACCATGCTGTAAACACATGTGCTGTCATCCAGGCTTTGTTGTTCCATTGATAGAGCACAGGGAGAGTAGATTTAGCAAAATTCTTAAGGGTCCTAGGATTTTTAGAATAGTAAATGAGCACTGGCTGCAACTTAAAGTCACCAACTGCATTAGCCCCTAACAAGAAAGTCAGCCTATTCTTTGAAGCTTTGAAGCCAGGCATTGACTTTTCCTCTCTAGCTATGAAAGTTCTAGATGGCATCTTCTTCCAATATAGGGCTGTTTCATCTACATTAATATTCTGTTGTTTAGTGTAGTCACCTTCATCAATGATCTTAGCTAGATCTTCTGGATAACTTGCTGCAGCTTCTCTACCAGCACTTGCTGCTTCACCTTGCACTTTTATGTTATGGAGATGGCTTCGTTCCCTAAACCTCATGAACCAACTTCTGCTAGCTGCAAACTTTTCTTCTGTGTCTTCCTCACCTCTCTCATCCTTTAAAGAATTGAAGAAAGCTAGGGTCTGGATTAGCCTTTGGCTTAAGGGAATGTTGTGGCTGCTTTGATCTTCTATCCAGACCCACTAAAACTTTCTTCATATCAGCAATAAGTCTGTTTCACTTTCTTATCAATCATGTATTCACTGGAGTAGCACTTTTAATTTCCTTCAAGAACTTTTCTTTTGCATTCACAACTTGGCTAACTATTTGGCACAAGAGGGTTTGTTTTCAGTCTCTCTCACCTTTTGACATACCTTCCTTAATAAGCTTAATTATTTCTAGCTTCTGACGTACAGTGGGAGACGTGCAACTTTCCCTTTTACTTGAACGCTTAGAGGCCATTGTAGGGTTATTAATTGGCCTAGTTGTAATATTGTTGGGAATAGGGAGGCCCGAGCAGAGGAAGAGAGACAGAGGAATGGCGTGTTGGTGGAACAGTCAGAATACACACAACATTTATGGATTAAGTTTTCTGTCTTATATATAAGTTTTCTGTCTTACATGCGGTTAGTGGTACCCCAAAACAATTACAACAGTAACATCAAGATCACTGACCACAGATCACTATAACAGTTATGATATGAAAAAGTTTAAAATATTGTGAAAATTACCAAAATGTGACACAGAGACAGAAGTGAGCAGATGCTATTGAAAAATAGCACCAATATAACTATTAAGTATTCATAATAATTAAAAATTAAAACACATGACGCCAATAGACTTGCTCAATGCAGGGTTGCCACACACATTAAATTTGTCAAAAAAAAAAATGTAGTATCTGCAAGGTGCACTAAAGCTAAGTACAATAAAATGAGCTATGGCTGTAATCATATCGTCTGTGAATAAAGATGGGTTTATTTCTTCCCTTCCAGTCTTTATACTTTTATCTCTTTACTTTGTCTTACTGCATTGGCTATGACCTCCAGTATAATGTTGAGTAGAAGTGGTAATAGAATATTCTTTTTCTTACTCCTGAATTAAGGGAGAAAATGTCTTCAAAATTTTACAACTAAGTATGATGTTGGCCGTGAGTTTTTAGCTGTCCTTTATCAGATTAAGGAAGCGTCTTCCTATTTCTAGTTTTCTGAGAGTTTTTGTCATGAACAGATTTTAAATTCAGTCAAAGCCTTTTTCTAAAGCTATTAAACTGACCACATGGGTTTTTTTTTTTTTAATTCTGCTAATATAGAAATTGCATGCATTGAATTTTGAATGTTAAACAAACCTTGCACTCCTGGAATAAACTCCACATAACCCTCATGTGACATCCTTTTAATATACTGCTATTCAATTTGTAGTCAATTTGCTAATATTTTGGGTATAATTTTTGTGTCTACATTCAAGAGAGATATTGTCCTCTATCTTTCTTTTCTTGTAAGATCCTTCTTAATTTTTTACATTAGGGATATACTGGCCTCACAAAACAAGTGAAAAATGTTACTCCCTCTTATATTTTCTGGAAGAATTTATGTAAGATAGTGTTATTTCTTGCTGGAACATTTGGAAGAATTCACCACTGAACCCATCTGGGCCTGGAGTTTTCTTTGTGAGATGGTTTGTAATTACAGATTTCTTTAGTAGATATGAGATTATTTTGATTTGTAATTTCTGCTTATGTCAATTTTGGTTAGTTTTTGTCCAGATGAATTTGTCTATTTTAAATATGTTGTCAAGTTTATTGCCATAAATTATTCATAACATCATCTTATGTTTCTAATAATCTGTAAGAGCCATAGATATGTCTTCCCTTTTATCACTGATATTCTTACATTTTATTTTCTCTATTTCTCGATCATCTTTTGAATATTTTTCAATATTATGATTAATTTTAAAGAATAAAATTTTTACTTTTTTGTTTTTCTCTATTATATATTTGCTTTCTATTACATTCTATTATTATTTCTTTTCTTTTCCTTTATTTTTTTCTTTGCTTTTGCTTTAATTTGCTATTGTTTTATTAGCTCCTTCAAATGAAAGCTTAGATTATATCCAGCCTTTCTTATTTTATAATATGTTCATTTAAAATTATAAATTTCCCTCTAAGCACTGTTTTAGCTTCTTTTCAATATTGTACTGGAGGTTCTACCTAGGGTAATAAAATAAAAAGAAATAAATGCCATTTACTTTGGAAATGAAGAAGTAAAACTATCTCTATCTGCAGACAAAATGATCTTGTATACAGAAGATTTTAAGGAATCCACACAAATCAATTCAGAGGTAATAAGTCCAGTAGTTTGCAGGATACAAAATCAATATACAAAAATCTATTGTATGCTATACACTAGCAGTGAACAATCCAAAAATGAAATTAAGAAAGCAATTCCACCTACAATAGCATAAAAAAGAATAAAATATTTAGTAATAAATTTAACAAAAGATGTGCAAAATTTATACCCTGAAAACTATAAAACACTGTTGAAGAAAAGGAAAGAAGGCCTAATTAAATGGAAAGACTTTTTTGTTCTTAGATTAAGAGACAATATTGTTAAGATGGACATATTCCACAAATTAATCGATAGATTCAATTTCTGGCAAAATATCATTTAGAGATTTCTCCAATTGATAAATTGGACTTCATCTAGTTTTTGTTTCAGAAATTGACAACCTGATCCTAAAATTCATATGGAGATGCAAGGGACCCAGAATAGACAAACAGATCTTAAAAAAGAAAAAGTTGTAGGCCTCACACTTCCTACTTTCGAAATTTACTACAAAGCTAGAGTGATCAAGACAGTATGGTACTGGCATAGGGCGAGAAAAACAGATCAGTGGAACAGCATTGACAGTCCAGAATGAAACCCTTACATATATGGTCAACTGATTTTCGAAAAGGGTGACAAGATCATTCAACAGGGGAAAGAATAGTATTTTCAACAACAGTGCTGGGATAATTGGATACATAAAAGAGGAAAGTTGGATCCCTGCCTTACACCATATACAAAAATTAATTCAAAATGGATCAAAGACCAAGTGTAAGAGATAAAACTAGAAAACTCTTCAAAGAAAATAGAAGCATAAATCTTCATGACCTTGGATTAGGCAAAGGTTACTTAGATATGACATCAAAAGCATAATAGCAAAAGACATGACAGATAAATTGGACTTCATCAAAATTTTAAAAATGTGTGCATCAAAGGTCACTATCAAGAAAGTGCAAAGGACAATCCACAGAATGGGAGAAAATATTTGTAAGTCATATATCTGATAAGAGAACACTTACAACTTAGCAATTAAAAGTCAGACCAATTAAAAAATGGGCAATGGATTTGAATAGACACTTCTCCAAGGAAGATACACAAACAACTAATCATCACATGGAAAGATGCTGACCATCATTAGATAAATGCAGACCAAACCACTGTGAGATACTATTCCACACCCATTATGATATATGTAATGGAAAAGATGGACAGTATCATAACTAGTGTTGGCAAGGATGTGGAGAAATTGAAACCCTCATACATTACTGGTTGGAACGTAAAGTGGTGCAGCCACTTTGCAAAACGGTTTGGCAATTCTTCAAAAAGTTAAATATAGAGTTACAATATTACCCAGCATTTCCACTCCTAGGTTATACCCAAGGGAAATGAAAACATATGTCCATACAAAAACTTGTACATAAATATTCATAGCAGCATCCTTCATGACAGTCACAAACTGGAAACAACTAAAATATCCATCAATCAATGAATGGACAAACAAAATGGGGTATATCCATATGATAGAATATTTCCCAGCCGTAAAAAGGAATGAAGTGCTGATATATGCTACAAGTGCTGATACACGCTACAACATGCTAAGAAAAAGAAGCTGGATATAAATGTTGCATGTTGTATGATTCTGTTTATATGAAATGTCCAGATGCGGCAAGTTTATAGATACAGAAAGTAGACTGGGAGCTGGGAGGTGGGGGAAGTGGGAGTGACTGTTAATGGGTACAGGGTTTCTTTTGGGGGTAATGAAAATGTTTTGAAATTAGATGGTTGCAGGACTTTGTGAATACACTAAAACTACTGGACTGTGCATTTTTATTAATAAAAGGGTGTATTTCATGGCAAGTGAATAATATACCTTGATTTAAAAAAAGAAATATGCAAGAAAATAATTAGAATACGATCCTCCTCCAGGTGGCTGCAATGCTGCATCTCCACGTGGGCTTGGTGAACAGTGTGAGCTGCAGTCAAGCTCCACTTGCCATCCTGGCCAGGCACTCTCGTAAAGCACACAGCCTGGCCACTTCACATGGCCACTTGGATTGCTTCTTAGCCCACCCTCCAGGCCAGCCTGTTCTCTGTCTCAGACTCTGATCCCAGCACAACTCCTTGGCTCAGGCCATGATTCCTCTCTGGAACTCCCTGGCAACCTGAGAGTACTGCTGTCTCTTCTTTGGCCCTCCCTCCCCACACATCTCTCAGAATGTCCCCGCTGGGCTCTCCTACTATGTGACTTGGCTTGGTTTCTGCAGTCTGTGCATTTCCCCCAAACCCCGGCATGAATGTTCCTGTGGGTGTTTTTTTACTTACTGGGGATTCAGTTCCTCAGACTTTTGCTTGTCACACATCCCTGCCCTCTACCCATGGGTAGCTCTGGATTTTCTTTCTTATCGCACTGTCAGTCAGTGGCTGACTCACAGGCATTAGCATAATCCCCATTTTTATTTTTTTTCAAGCACAACATAAAACATTTCATGCTTATAGCAAAACAAACAAACAAAAAACAAATGATACCTAATCCACAAATATCTGGAAAGAGGAGAGGGTGTGAATAATAAATAATGCATGAAAAGTCACCAAAACAACCACAATACGACAAAATTAAATGCATCTGAGGAAGCTAACATTAATTTTTATGTTGATAGAGTCTTGCTTAAGAAATCAGTAACACAGAATTTAAAAACTTATACTCATGTGTATTAATCAATGATTTAAATTTTGTGTATCTTATGATGTTTTGACATCTTGAGGGGCCTTACAGACCAGGGGAGAGATTGCTCCTCCCAAGGGCTAATTCCTCAAGTTAGTAAACTATTTACTTGGAAGCATGCTTCTCATTTGCAAGTTAACTGCCTTGTTATGTAAGTTGCATGCCAAGCTAATATTTCTCCTGCCCTAAATCATCCAAGGGCCAGGTATCAGGCAACTAGGAACTACCCCTGTAGCCCAAAGCTCACCAAAATTATTCAAACTAGCCAGTCCTAAGCTGCTTGCCCTGCCCTGCCTTGCCTTTTCTGGAGAAACTCCAATAAAGGCTCTGCCCTAGGCTTTCCCCTTGCTGCTTCTGTCTCCTGACCAAACCTGATGCTTTCCCTATGGCCCTGTGTGGTGAGGCATGCCCCCTTCTCTTGGGAAATGTTGGTGATAAATTCTTCTTTCAAAGGCATTGACCTCTCTGTGTCATCACTCAGACACCTCTATAAATTAAAATCCCATGGGCACAAATGAGACATCAGGCTTTACTGAAGGACTTCTAAGGCCGTAAGTGTGACAAAAACAGTAATTTTGTTCAATCAATCCTGTCTGTATATTAGAATCAACAGAGAATTTTAAAAATACCCTTGCTGAATTCATTACTATACTCTCGTAATTTGTACAGTTTTAATTTTTTCAAGGTAAAAGAGTTTGATTTGAAAAACTATGTGCTAAGAGTTCTACAGTGATATGGTGTTCTGCGTTTTGATTAGGGTGGGGTTACTCAGGAGTGTTTACTTATAAAAAATTATCAAGCTTCGTGCATACAATCCGTGCATGTCACTATATCGATGGTATACTTTTGCCTCTTCACCTCTTAGTATTTTAGTACTACTTGATTTTTCTAGGCAGTGCAATATCCAGTCTCTATTGTCTGCTTATTTCTTTCACCAAGAATGAGTTAGACATTTTCAGCCACTTTCTTTGTAGGTCATCATCGACTACTTTGATAGAATGCAATGGCAAATAGAATAACTAAATGAATGGGTTGCCATTGCAAAAATTTCCCTTGTATGTCAATGTAAAAGTGAAACCACCTTTTAAAAATTAATAAAAGGCTGTAAGGTGGGAACTGTGGTAGAGCCCTGAACTCTGCAAAAGTATAGACATAAATATATAAATGCATATATAAGTAATATAAAACCAGACATTGTTCCCTAGCTTGCTTTTCTACAATTGCTCAGGAGTAACATAACTGATGATTATAAAGATTCTTAGCTTTCTTCATTGCTTCCATAGATAATATCACTCTTGTGAAACCTAAGGTTGGTCTTTGCGATACCTTCCAGACCCTGCGTTCCAGTGGACCAACTGACCCAACCAGACCAGTGGCCCATGCCATAGAACTGACTCAACTGGTCTTGCGACCCTCTACCTGGGAAGTGACTCAGCACAAGAAGAGGATTTCTGCTTCCCAACTCTATGAGTTCATCCCCAGCTAATCGGCAGACCCAATCCCCTAGATCAATACCCTGGCCCTTGCAAATTGACCAACGGATTGGGGGAAAAAATCAAAACCCTGGCCCAAAAATTCTCAGGGAGAAAGATTTGAGAAATTTCCCTCATCTCCTCGCATGGCACCGGGTGATATTAAACTCCCTCTCTGTTGTAACCCCTGCTGTCTCAGTGTATTGGCTTCCTCTTGAGCAGCTTTTGCAATAGTATTTCATTAGTATAAAGTAACCAAAAAGAGTTTCCTTTGCCGAACGTGCATTAATGAATAAAGACCAGAAACTAGCTTTAAAGTAACGATCTCATTAAACATTTATGGCACAGCAGTAAAATTTCACAAACCGTTGCAATTTTGCAAACCATCCCTAACATATCTAGAAGGGAAATAATAAAAATACTAATCTGAAAGCCCAGAAGCTGCTGAAGCAGCATTGGAGTTTCTTCTCAGCAAGAGGCAACCTGAGTCCACAAAATGTCGAGTCTCACTATTTAAGGTTTGGAATTTCAGAGGAGGGCTTCTGTGTTGAGAAAAAAATGAGCAGACAAAGGACAAGAATAATAGATTACCGCAGGGGAAATGCCCTAGGACAAACCACTCTAACATTCTGTAGCATACACCCACAGGAGGTCAAAACAACAAAAACACTAAGATTGAATCAATGTTTCCTAAAATAGGAACATCTTTCCACCCTTAGTTAACAATTATTGAACCACTTTTTAAAAAATACACATGGTGGTATCTGTGTTGCAAGGAGTCTAGAAATTTCAGGGACCAGAGAGGTATTCTTTTTTTCATAGTAATGGCTATAACTCATGTGAGATGAGTCTAAAAAGATACTCATAATGACTCTGCTGTCCAGTGACCCTGTAGGAATGTTTTTGAAGTTGGTTAACTGGCGATCTAGACTGATGAGTTTACTCCTGAGTCTGTTGATCTCAATGATAGAGCTAGGGTCAACTTTTTGATTCAGCTTCTGTGTTCTTAGCATAGATTTATTCTTGTGTTATAAAATAGAGTTCTGCTCCAAATATATTCTTATTTCTCCTTTAATTTAATCTAATTCTAGGTGAAGATTTTTAAAAGTTTTGAAGATTAGAGACACTGACCTAAGGATATTCAGCAAAACTCCCATCTGATGTTAAACTTGAAGTGAAAAGAAATCTGGCATGTACTTTGACCAATCTCCTTCAACTATATGCTTCAGTATCTCCATAGGCTACAGCAATCTTTCAGCCTGTTCATTTGCTTGAAGATGAAAAATATGTTCTGGTATAGGCTAAATTAGTGTTCATCTACAAATTTAATTGTGCTCAAAGAAAGTAAATAACATCCAGTTGTCATAATGTCTAGCATAGTTTTACATGTGTATTTTGAGCCATTTCAGAAGGTTTACTATAATCGAGAAATCGTTTCCTTGGAATGCTCCTATAATATGAATATGGTTATTAACCAAGTCTTCTTAAGCAATTCCCATTCAAATATAAGCAAATTCGAAAGTTATGCATGTACCATGTTCCTTTGAGGACTTTCTAGCCCAAACCACCACACAGAGTTAACAGCAGTGCCCTCATGGATACACCCTGAGCATCCGTCACGCCATCCTATCACTTCCTAAGTGGTGGACTCCACAGAAGTGTATCTGGCCTCCCAGTCCATGTGTGGTACACATGGAACTATACACGGGGAGGAGACAGGGTCACTAAGGTTTCTAAGAGATGTCTGTCTTGCAAAGATACACATTAAAAAGTCACACTTGTGGAAAAAAAGGAGAAAACAAGAGTCGTTGTCTTCCCTCTTTGAACACCCTTCTTTATTATAGTTTTACCATATTTCTGGAGGAGGACTCTTACTTCCTATTTTTAATCTCAGTTAGTTAAGGACCAGCCATCAGGAGTTTGTGAAAAAGTCCTCCTCATTCCTGTTTTTGCAACTGTCAGAAAACATGGAATGAGGACTATTTGTAACTCACATGTCAACCAAAGAGCAGAGAAAAACATTCCACATTAAAAAGAATGAGAGTAATACCAGTAATAGTACACATTTATTAGCAAATACCAAGTGATAGACACTGGGTTATCACATGGATTATCTCATTTAATCCTCATAGCAGGTTTATAAGGAAGGGCTGCCAATACTTCCATTTTACCAAGGAGGGAACTGAGGCGTAGACTGGGTAACTTGACTATGCTCCCAACCTCCCCCAACCCCCGTGGCAGAGTCAGATCTCAGACCCACGTCTGCCTGGCTTCAGAGAGTCAGCTATAACCCAGGATACTTTACTGCCTAATGACAGTTCCTAACAACCTCCCACTGTCTGTGCCAGAGAAGCCAGGACCTGGCCAAACAAAAGGATCTAAAGCCTCCAAACCTGAAAAGGTCAATGCCGAGGTAGGGAACAGCAGCTCTGCGGAGCAGGACCTGCTCTCAGAATTCAATGCAGAGAGTGGATATTGTATGTCTCATGTTTTGTTTTGTTTAGTCATTGGCTATGGTCCACGAAATGAAAACAAGAAAGGCCGATACTATATTTTTGACATCTAGTTCCTGTTTTTCTCTTTCTTGAAATGGACACTACACAACCTAATGCCACAGTGATTAGGAAGTGTTTAGTTGGAAACACAAACATGGGAAGTTTCTAAAATCAGCCTCGCTTTCTCTCTGTGCTTTGGGATGTAAATCTAGTCCGGTTAAGCTACAGGATCGGGCAGGGAAAAGAGTCCTAGTTCTGCCACTTACTGGCCTTACTACTTTAGACATGGTCTGACTTCTCTGAGCTCAGGTTCATCACCAGGAAAAAGAGATACCACTCACCACACACATGTAAATAGGCCAGCCCTTACGGTGTTCAGTAACTAGCAGCTGGTGTCCATTCAGCCAAGGGTGAAATTAGAGAGGGCACCTCAACATAAAAAGCCATTCCATAGTAGCAGGTAAAGCGCAATTAAATTACCTCGGCTTGAACAAAGCCAGTGCAGGACCTCAAAGGATGCTATTTTAAAACATTGTTATACTGTATAATTACTATCTTTTTACTATGGTGCTTTACATTTTATAACAATCCCCATAAAGGACACACCATGTGGCAAATTAATATCAAAAAGGTGTTGCCTTTCTCAAATAAATTGCATGTTTTATTAGATAATGACAGTTACTTATGGTATTCATTATTTGTTGAATGAATGACTACAAAACATTTCTTTTTTGCCTTGACATTTTTGCTGAACTAGGAAGCTCAAAACTAAATTTAATATAAAACAGAGGAACTGTACTGACATTAGTCATAGCACGTTTAATTTACCCAGTTTTTTATGGCATTGGTTTCCTATTTTTTCCTCCAATTTTAATTTCTAATTTTTAATTTAATTTAATTTTTTAGAGAGAGGGTCTTGCTCTGTTGCTCAGGCTGGAGTGCAGTGGCATGATCATAGCTCATTGTAGCCTCAAATTCCTGGGCTCAAGCCATCCTCCCACCTCAGCCTCCAGAGTAGCTAGAATTATAGGCAAGCACCATCAAACCTGGCTAATTCTTTTTATTTTTTATAGAGATGGGGCCTTACTATGTTGCCCACGCTGGTCTTGAAGTCCTGGCCTCAAGCGATCATCTCACATTGGCCTCCCAAAGTGCTGGGATTACAAGCGTAAGCCACTGTGGCTGGCCCATTTTTAAAATTAAAACTCTTATTGAGATACTTGTAGATTCACTTATAAGAAATAATACAAAGAGATTCCTGTACACTTTGTGCAGTTTCCTCCAATGGTAATATTTTGCAAAACAGTAATGCAATATCATAATAATGGTATGGACATTGATTTAATCCCTCAATCTTATTGAGTTATCCCTAGTTTTACTTGTATTTGTGTGCGTGTGTGTGTGTGTATATTAACTACTCCACAAGTTTATTACCTGTGTAGGTTCATGTATCAACCACCACAACAAAGATAGTGAGCAGTTCCAACACCATAAAAATTCCTTCCGTTGCACTTTTAGAACCACCCATCTCTCTCCAATCTTCCCCCGTCTGTTTCTATTTTTGACAGCCTTATTTTCTACATGTACTGGAAGTCCACAAGAGATACATAAAAGTGAATAAATATTTTACAAACAAGGTGGTACGTACATCACAGGCTTATTGGCCCTGTTGCTAACCTGGCCAGACAGCTACCAACACGGGTCCTTTCCTAGCATTGGGAAAACATTTGCACTGGGCACTTTTTTGAATTTTAGCAAGCAGTAATTGAGCACCCGGTGCTCCAGGCTTGTGCTCGGTGCTGGAGAAACAAAGATGAATAAAGCACAGCAACAACTGGGAGGCGGAAAGGTAAAGAAGCAAATGCAATGTTGGTGATATCACAGTTTCTTTCAAATATTTGGTTTCTAGTACAGATTAAGGAGCTCAGAGTTGGAGAGATGAAGAGATACTTTAAAGACAGCTAAAAATTGCCAATCTTTAAAAACGCTTTGAACTGGCTTTACCTAAAGCCAGGGGAGTTACTACCAAGGGAACTATTTAACAAATGGCATTCAAAGAAAAATCAAACATAAAGACCGGGTGTGTGTGCCTAAAGACAGTACGTATATGATATTTAACATGCTGAAAGATCCATCACGAGTTCAGAGGTTCATACCATAAAATGGGAGAAACTGGACAAAAATAATTCTGAATTGAAAGATGCAAACAAGGGAAGAAGCAGCAAAGAGCAGTAAATAAGTACTTCAAAAATTGCAAATGGCACAGAGTCAAAAAACAAGTGATCTGTAAAAAGTATAATGGGACTAGTGTTTATGCATTAAATAATTCCTCACCTAAAATTAGGGAAAATTGATTATCATCATTCATTCATTCAAAAATACTTGTCGAAAACTTACCATGGGGACAAGCTCTCTTCTAGGTGCTGGACATAAAAGGGTGAGCAAGTCACACATGAAGACCATACAGCCCAGTGGGTATGCAGATGAGAACACACACACATACACACACACACACACACACACACGGACACAATTATCATGTGATATGAGAGGCACCATTGTGGAGGAAGCCCAGTGAGTCGTGGCAGCTAACCAAGGCAGTGTCTTCTGTGTATACCACATCCTCTGAAGGCTCTAGTAGCAAATGCTACTGTTTATTTTCTGTGGTACATAAATGACCTTGAGACTATGATCATCACCATTTGTAACTGCGGTGGCAGCAATTAGAGAGCTGGTTCAATTAATTATTGGTAGTTTTATGGTCTGAAAGATAAGTCAGAGTTTGAAGCAAAGAAGCATTAATTAGATCACCTGAAAAGCCCAAGAGAGAAGCCACAGCTTAAGTAATGCCTGCTTAACTGATGATAGGAAAAGACTTTTGAGGGAAAAGGGCACATGCACAAACGTGGTGTGCGTCAGGAGAATGACAAAGAGGAGGCAGGACTGCATGAGAGGTGGAGGCAAAAAGCGGCAAACAGTCTAGGGCAATGTAGCTCTGTTGACTATCTGCTTTAAAATCACTTGGTGTACCCTTAAAAATAAAAATTTCTGGATCCATCCTCAATTAACCAAATCATAATTGCTGGGAATGAAGTCCTGGAATTCACATTTTAACAGGTTTCTCAGGACATTCTTAAGCACTGAAAAAAATAGTCAACAACTAGTTCTTAAATCCATGAATGATGGGCACACTTATAACTTTGATTCAAGCAGTCCAAAAGCAATACAAGTAACCAAAACATCTGCACCCCTACAATATTCTGAAATTTAAAAAAATCCATGAAACATGAGAAATAACAACCACAGCATTGAAAAGTGATGGGGCTCAGATATGTGTGTTCTCTAAGAGGTACGGTGGTAGCCCACGGAGGTTTTGTGGGAAGGCATCATAGTCATCGTGCCCCTCTGAGGAAAGCGGAGCGCACCCCAAGTGTACACGTGCCCCGCTCCACTGCTCTGAACCGGACGCCCCAGTCCATGTTTCCCGAGTGAGGGGGGCTGGCTTCCCCTCCTCAGGGTGTCTACAGGTCTTGCTCTTTCCTCCGTGTGATGTGCTTTCTGATCCCCTTTCTCCAGAATCCAGTTTTTAGTCTGTCTATACCCGCAGGTGCCTATATTAAGTTACATTGATGCTACACATTCAACATTGTTACATCTCTGAATTTAAAAAGTAAATCAATTTGATTTTTTTCAGATTTTGAGCCTCGACAGGCAGAAGTTCTCTCCATTTGATTTTCATTGTAGGTTATTCGGGACATCTTTTTCCAGGTTATCTCATCACTCTGGTCAATGAGGAAACAGTGGTTATAGTTTGGGGGTAAAAATAATACGTAAACACACATGAAAAATCTCCTTTTTTTTAGGAGCCATGAAGAGATTTATGATTTGAAATGTAGCTCAAGGAGTCAAATACTGCATTAAATGGATAGAGTATTATGTAAAAGGAAACAGAGAGATTGATAGTAATACTAGAGATTTTGAGTTCATTAAAACAAAACTAACAAAAAATCTGGCCCTGAGGAGGAAGACGACAAAAAGAGCAGGTGTAATCACTCCGCCAAAGATGACAATGGACCTGGCTTCCACAGGTAAATGGAAAAAAGTGAAGTCTTTCTCTTGAGTCAGTTCAAAGCACTTATCCCCACTTACCCATTCTTCTAGCTTCCGGAGGTGCCAGTAACTCAGGAATCATGACCTCATTTAAGAGAAAGTGGGAAAATGACTAACTACCCCCACTCGGGAAAGGCAGTAACATGGATTTTAGATTTGCAAGGAAATATCCTAGCAAACCATACGGCCCATTTCTGTCTTTAAATGTTAGAAGAATCCCCTAAAATAGTATTTCTTACAAAAATAACATTCTTTTCCCATTTGGCATCTTGGTGTCTTGGCATCTAAATGCTATTCTAAGCATTCTAGAAAGATAAATTAGTCAAAGCTATTTACAACATTAACTACCATGTTGTGGCCTGAGATAGCTTCGCTTGAATTGCCAAGCAGGAACAAGGGCGTCGTGTAAACCCTGGAAAACAAGCCAAGGGACAAATCCTGCTTTGGGTTCGGGGAGGATCTGGAAGGCTTTCAAAGCTTAGGCAGTGGTGGGGGGAGGCACAAGAGGAATTTGAGAAGGGGTCTTTTCTCCAAAGTTTTATTTAAGGATTGAATGCTAATGCTGAAGTGGCCTGGCACAATTATTTTAGCTCCTCTAGCCTGGCCTTCCTAAGAGCAAACAAGAAGCCATCAATACATTACAAAACTTTTCATTTCTCCTAAAGGCTGGAAACTGGTCTTTGTTTAATATATGTCCTAGTTTCCACTATCTGAGAGAAGAAAATCAGTTTAACCATTTAGGTAATTACAGACAACTCTTACTGACTCAAGGGCCAGTTTACTCAGATTGCAAATCACTGTTTTTCCACCTTGTGCTTTATCCTTTGTGAATGCTGAAGGCTTGTTCTTTTTCCCACGTGGAGATGTCTAGCGTTGGCCACAGCACCTGTTGGGACCTCAAGAGCAGAAGGCTCCTTGCTGGGTGCCCAGGCACAGAGGCACAGGCTTCCCTCTCATGACCACCTCCTACTCAGCCCCCACTGTCCCCAGCATGTCTAGGACCACACGTGTGGAAGAGACTCTAACAGACTGACATGCTGTTTCTTGGGTTTCATAAAGTGCGACTCACAGAACAGAACACCTGTTTCAGAAGCATCAGAGGAGCTTGCTAAAAATGCAGCTTCCTGGGCTCACCCCAGGCTTATTGAGTCAGAATAGGGAACTGAGAAACTGCATTTTTAACAGGCTTTCCAGATAATTCTTATGCACATATAAATGTAAGAACCATAGACACAGGTGCAAGGTCTTAATATCTAACTTTATTGGGTTTTGAGCCCAGGAGTTTGAGGTTGCTGTGAGCTAGGCTGACGCCACGGCACTCACTCTAGCCTGGGCAACAGAGTGAGACTCTGTCTCAAAATAAATAAATAAATAAATAAATCAGAAAATAGCATCTGTATCCTGTTGGTTCCTGGGGTTTGGAATATGAGAGATTGGATTGTGAGGTATAACAGTGTTTGGAAAAGACCCGGAACAGGTAGGAACCTAGTAGGAAAAGGCCAACATAGTCCCTAACTTGACTGTTTGTATCGAGTATTATGATGTTGTAGTGTAATTGTTCGGGTGGCTTGGGTATGAATTGGAGAAGTATTCTGTATTTCCCTCTTTAGCATCAGGAGTTGTGTAGGTGCTCCAAAATTAAACACCAGTATAACTCTCTTTGCTAAACTGTACTATTTATTAAACAGCCATCCATGATAACCCACACACCCTTTGACTTAGGTTGCATCTTTGCCATTGTATCAATGTCTGTAAAATAAGGCTGGGGACTGGGGCTCTAACCTATACCGATCCGAACTTCACCTCTTCCCAGCTGAGACCATGAGGTCTTCATTTCTTCTCTATGCGTTAATTTTCCCCAGTATGGAATGAGCATGCTTAGAGTACCAGTCACATACACCTTTTAGGGTTGTTAAAAAGGGTTAAGTGGTGAAAAAAGGTATTAATATTAGTAATCACTGTTAACATTTTCATATTTTCACTGCAAAAATTAACACCAATCTGACCAATGAGGAGAAGCTGAACTGCTTAGCTCAAGTAAAGTCTGGGGATGATTTATGGAGTTGAATTATTCACACTCTGCCTATCACCTATTGCCACAGGCACTTTAAAGTTCACAGTTCTCCAATATCATATAATCTTTCTGGAGCTTCCACACAAACCTGCTTAAGATGACTTTGAACCTTGCAATTATTCTCATTTTATCTTAGATCTAATAGGTCGAAGTTTGTTTTTGTAATTTTTTTAATAGAACCTTTTTAAAAAATCTAGGTCAGACCTATCAAGAGAATCTAAATAAGGCTTGGTATGTTGATGCAGCAGCTATAAACTTTCACTGCAACTGCTGCATTTACCCAAAAGCATTTACAAAACATCTGACAAAGTGTGTCTATTTCCATGGTACCTGTCACCATGGTAGCTGAGCAGCACTCCTCCTGGAACAATCAAGTTACTAATATAGCTCTTGGCTACTGCCTCCTGAAGGCTTTGCTCTTGAATAAATGGGACACTTTCTGTTTGTTTGTTTTTTCAAATAAGTCATAAAACTCCTCCAAAAGAGACAATTGTTGCTAAATATTGCTTAATTGTGCTAAAAACAAAATAACAAACCCTCTTCCCCTCCATACCAGTTACAGAAGCATTTCTTGTTTCTTTCCTTTTAGAGAAGCATTTCCAAGTGAAACCATGCAAAACGTACATAAACGTACTGTGCTTTAAATTCCATTTTAAGGTTCTTTCGCACAAAGGTTAAATAAGAAAAGAGATAGTCATGATTGTTTACAATGAGGTCAACTTTACACCAGTTTGAACCCAAATTCCCAATGAACCCAAATACAGGCTTTTTAATATGCTTCATTATTTAGTGTCTCCAGACACTGACGTATAAACCTAATGGAAATATAAATTGTTAACATCTTTCCAACAAGTAATTTGACAATAGGAGCCCTAAAATGTTCATACCTTTCAGTAATTCCATTTCAAGAAATCTACCCCTAGAAAATAATTTGCAATGGACACGAAGCCTTATAAAAGAAGACATTCACTTTAAAAAATTTTAAAAAGCAAAAATCTAAATGTTGAACAATAGAGAATGTGTAAACAAATAATTGGAAGGTGATGGCCATCTTTATTCTATTATTAAAAACCGTGTTTATGAAGAGTTTTTAATAACTTAGAAAAATATTTATCATATGGTTTCAAGTTAAAAAAAGAAGTATATGAATTTATATATCCAATATGTTAACAAGTATATAAAAATATGTACAGAAAAAATAATAGAAAATATGTTGAAATTTTGGTGATGATTACCCTTAGGTGGTTACATTGTGGGTTGCAGTTATTTTGTTCTTTATAATTTCTGTATTAATAGTATGCGTGCCTATCACACTATCTTTCTCATTTTCTCTTTTTTTCTCTGCTTCTCTTTCCTTTCATTCTAAGTGTTCATAAAATAAAACTAAAATCTATTTTATTATCTGCATATTTAGTAAATACAATTTAGAATTCTACATGCACCCATCCATCAAATACTTATTACTATGTACTAGGAAAAATTCTTAATTTAGATATATGGACAAATATTTTCTGTAATGAAAAATAACTTAGGAATATGTTTATCATATAATCTCAAGTAAAAAAAGAAGTATAAGAATTTATATACCCAACATGCTAACAAGTATGTAAAAATAAGTTTTTAATTTACTTGGTTCTTGATTGATGTTTTTTCCTTTATGAGTTACTAGCCCTCAATAGAAAATATTTCTAAATCTCAGGAAAGGATAATTTGATAATGCCAAATTTTTCTCCTTACTATTTTCCTCCAACCCTTTTTTCTAGCTCCAATAGTGATGATCAACAATGAGTGTCATACCAGTTCCATTCCCAGAGAACGACCACACACTGCAGTAGGCACTGGGAAGTACTGAATCTAGGTCACTCACTCTACATTCTCCCCTGGGCTCTCTTGCCTGTGCTCTCACAGTTAGCACCGGACATGAACACCACAAACTCTGCATCTCCAGCCTGCATCTCACTCTTCAGTTCCAGATGCAGGTCAATAACTTTCTACTAAATATATACTGAATGTCTCCCAGGCATCTATGAATTCATCTTTCCTGCATCACCTTCTCCCCAGACTGTGTTCTACTAAACAGCCCTCCCTTTCATACAGCCAATCAAATCAGAACACAAGGATCATCCCAGATTCCTTGTTCTCTCTCACTGTTCCCTTCACCCACCCTCAAACCTTAATTTCTACTTCCCAAATCTCTCTCAAATTCATCCTCTCAGCTGCTACTGCTTTAGAGTTTAGATCCTTAATGCTACTCACTAGATTTTTTAATGATCTCCTAAGTCCACTCTTGGTTGCCAACCTACCCTTCCCATGGAGAAATTTTTCTAAGTGTACACTGATCATCGTACTCCCCCTTTAAGCAGCTAGAAGACTCAGAATGTGCCACTTAATCTGGCCCCTTCCCATTTCCCCAACTTCATCTCTCATGGCTTCTCCACAGACATCTTACTTTCCAGGAAAATGGAACTATCCTAATTCCCCGAACCCACATGCTATTTCACTCTTTAGGGTCTTTACACATATTCTATTCAGCTGGGATCTTCTTGCTTGCTCCATTTCTCAGCATGCCACACATGAAGACTTAGCTCAAGTTTCAACTCCTCCTGTCTCCCCTCCTTTGTGGCATTGCTGTTTCTTGTATATATTTTCATGATATTTTATTTCTTCTGCCAAGATTTATTATGCCTCCAATTACAACATGCTTTGTGCTGTCTGCTGGGCATATAGACAATCTCTGCCCCCAAAAAGGACTCCCTTCACCTTTCCTGCCCTTTTTTATTTATACCTCTGTGTCCTCTGAACTGCTAGAGGTCAGGGACTGGCTCATCGTCATCTTAGTATCCGCAGCTTCTTGCAAAAGTAGGTACTTAATAAACGTATATTGAACCAACTGAAGCAAATAGAAGTGTTTTGGCTACACTAACAGAATGATGAAACTTAACAAGGTGTAAAAGTATCTCATAATTTCCAATGAGTAGTGTTTGATACTTCATAAAACAGAAACTACAATTCTGTGTTTCTATGGAACAAGATCAAATGTATACTTACAGAGCACATGGTTCGGCAGTCCTTAAAAATGCTTTGGGGATTTGAATAATTTTGAGTTCCCTCATAATCCTATAATTAAAGTGACTGATCATAGGGAACATATTTAGTCCTTTTGTAGTCCACCCCAGAAATTGTGATTTTTAATCCACAGTGCACTCAGCTGCCTGATAGAAATCTTACTTGTGAGGTTGTTCAGCATTTAAGGGTACAGGCAAGAGAAAGGAGTAGCAATTTGATTTGTAGCTAGGAAAGTGACATTTTAGTTCTTGGTTAATATCTAAAAGTCAATTGACACAAAATACTTGTCGATATTCATTCTGTGGTTGATGTATGAATCTGCCAACTCCATTCTCCCTTACTAAGGTGTTCTTTTGGTTCTATACTGAGGTTTATTCTAAAATAATCTCATGTTCTGTTTCTATTGGAAATCTCCAATAGGCATCCAATCTTTGCTTTCTTTCCACTGAATAAATACATTAATTAATCAGTTTAAATATGTATGAAGATAGTATTGATTTTCATAAATTAACACAATGAGTTAGTTTCTGATCTGAATATTTCCAGGCAGGGCCGGGTGGCTTATGCCTGTAATCCCAGCACTTTGGGAGGTCAAGGTGGGAGGATCACTTGAGGCCAAGAATTCAAGGTTACAGTGAGCTATGATCATGCCACTGTGCCCCAGACTAGGTGAAAGATCAAGACCCTATCACTAAAAAAATTAAATAAATATTTCCAAATCATTGTAGGATAGGGGAAATGAAATATGCATTTGCAATATGGTTGACATGGAAAATATATTTTGCAAATTTGAAATGATATGAATTTAATATAAGTCTTTATCTGTCAATTTGGTAAATATTTAAGACTAAAGTTTGTGGGGTTTTTTTTTAAACTTTCTTTTAGAAAATTGAAAAAAGCATAGTTATAGTATGTCTCTGGTCAGTCTCAAAGCATTTTGCAATCAATATACTTCCCTAAGATCCATTCATTGCAGGATTAAATGTCACAAATCATGGCCTTTTACCACAACTTCTGAAAACTTTCTTTGTTCTTCAAGCCAGGTGAGCCAAGTTACAAATCTGTTTATTCATTTCTATTTCCTGAAAGGTTAGATACGGCAGCTCAACAGCAGTTCCCTTGAAGGGCTCCTTTCTCTTGCTTTAGAATTACTCTCTTATTTCTTTCATCTCTGGTTTCAGGTAGTTGACCTTATTAGACAGAAAAGTGTTTTTGGCTTTTGTTTGCCATGAAAGAAAACTGATGACCCATCTAATTTGCTCTTCTTTGGTTTTCTATTCTTGGAAAAGCCAACTCCCTTCACTATCGAGAGTACACTAGTGTTTTGATAGTCCTTGTGTGAGTCTTATTATCAAGGACTGTGCTTTGAGTTAGTGTCTTAAAAGTAATAATTTTAGTGATTGACTTTCACGGGCTCAGAAAGCTTCCTCATTTAAAGTTTTATAATGATCAAGCAAAATATCATATATACAGTGCACATTTAATTTGCAATGGTAAATCATACATCTGAGAAAGACTTTTTTAGTTTTAATTAGAATAAGGCTTTTTTTAAAGTTAAAGTCTTCCTCACTTCATCTCACTCTTCTTAGTTTCTTTGTTTAGTTTTTTTTTTTTTTTTACTTATGGTGGTTACTATGATGCATTTAAATTATCTATTTTTCAACTATATCTAGATTTATTAATTTTAGGTATTATCTGTTACATAAAAAGAAAAAATGCAGTGCACTTTCACTATCACTCATATTCTTTCCAGTTACTGATTTTTCACATTATTTTCAATGCCAAGATTTATGATATTTACACTCCTTTCAAAAGCTATAATCAGGACTTCTCTACTTTATCCATAGGGTGATTCCATTAATAAAATTTAAACAAGATTATAGTATTATCACTTTAAATATTATTTACTATAGAAATAAGTAGCATGTTTAGACTCAAAGAAAGGGAAGTATAATTAATTTCATATCAGTAAATCCCCCACCACTCAGCAGAAAAAAGCCACAAGCATTACGATGCAATAAATTATCTACTAATTACTTTTCAACTTTCTTCATGTTTTATAGGTCATTTTCAGCTACCACTCTTTCTTACGTCTATGTTTCATTCCATCCTCTTTCTTGAATTTACTTTTGTTTTGTTAAGATCACCCCCTCGAGAATTTTTGTTCATGTGGGGAACTTGAACAGTAAACTTTCAAAGTCTGCATGTCAGAAAATATCTTGATTTTGCTCTTTCATATGAATAACAGTTTGGGTGGCTATAGAAGTCTAGGTTCAAAATAATTTCTCCGCATAAATCTGAAATCATCGTACTGTGTCTATTCATGTACAGTGCTGCTGATGAGAAATGTAATCTGACTGATTCTCCTCCCTTCATTCTTTGTTCTCCTACTCTGGAAACTTTAAAAATTATCTTTATCCTATGATCAAGTGGGATTCATCCCAGAGATGCAAAGATGGTTCAACATACACAAATCAATAAATGTAACACATCACATTAACAGAATGAAGGACAAAAACCACGATAATTTTAATAGATGCAGAAAAAGCATTTGGCAAAATTCAACATCCTTTCATAAAAAAACTTTCAACAAATTAGATATAGAAGGAATGTACCTCAACACAATAAAGGCTATATATGTCAAACCCAGAGCTAACACCATACAGAATGAGGAAAAGTTGAAAGCTTTGCCTCTAAGATCTGGAACAAGACAAGGATGACAACTCTTGTCACTTCTATTCAATATAGTGCTGGAAGTTCTAGCCAGAGCAATTAGGAAAGAGAAAGAAATAAAAGGCATCCAAATTGGAAAGGAAGAAATTAAATTGTTCCTGTTTATAAACAACATGAACTTATATAAAGAAAACCCTAAAGATTCCACCAAGAACTGTTAGAACTCCCTCTAAATTTCATAGGTTGAAATCTTAAACCCCATTGTGATGATATTAGGAGGTGAGGCTTTGGGATGTAACTACGTCGTGAGGGTGGAGGCATCATGAATGGGATTAGTGTCCTTACAAAAGACACATGAGAGCTTGATGTCTCTCTCTCTGCTCTTGATCTTGGACTTGCAGCCTCCAGAGCTGTGAGAAATAAATTTCTGCTGTTTGTAAGCCACCTAGTCTATGGTACTTTCCTATAGTGGCCCAAATCGACAAGATACTATTGATAAAAATAAAGATCAATTTTTGCACAATTCACTTTTTGCAACATTTGTTATAATATTAGCAGACATTTCTATGTTCATTTAATTTAATATGGCTCCTGTTTTTACTTTTTTATGCAAAGTATGCTATAGCTCTGGACTCCAAGACCAATTCAATATCGATGCTGCTGTCCAAAGTTGGTCTTCTCTTTGTGGCTTATTTTTGCCTTATAATGCTTTCAGACAATGCTACCACAGAAAAATGCATGCAATATGAGAACTGAATCCCTGACAATCCAAACAAAGGCTGGTCTATACCACAGCAGATGAGTGAGTTTAGCCAAAAAAGGAAGTCAGCTGCTCAATGGCAACACATCCAAAGATGATTTCTGCTGGACTCAGAATCTGCTCAGAATCAGACTGACTTTTTCAGTTCCCTTTACCTGTGCCCACACCTCAATTTAATTTAAAGGTGATACATCTCAAAAAAAAAAAAAAGATTTATTTGTGTTCTGAAGCCTCCTTTTAATTCTAAATATCACCTTTCAGCATAGGGCATTCGTTACCTTTTCCTTCTTTGGCCAGGCATTTTATTCCTCAGTTGGCCATTCACTATTTTGTTTTTCAAACCAGGAGTTGCTTTTATAACTTTACTAAAGCATTGACCACAGTCAACGCTTACTGAAAGTAATGCTAGTATTACAATTAAAAGCAGCAGATCACCTCTCTGGAAACAAGGAGAGTTACAGTTCTAGACAGGTGGGAGGGAGGTGTAATCGCTCCCAGTGGGCATAAACAATTGACAAACACTATAAAAATGGAAGGAAGAAATAACATATGCGAGTGTATGTGTACTTACATACACAAAGCACTCTTCTCTTGAGAATCAGCGACTTATCACAATGTAATTCATATGACAAAGGATAATTAAATATCTTTTTCCAGAAACACTAATTATAGGTTTTTGAAAATAACTCTGAAAATTTGCATGGTGCATAAACATTAAAGCACGTCAATTACAAAACCAAGAAAATGCCATATGGTGTCTTAGAACTTCAAAGCTCAGGTTGAAAAGAAAGTTTCTGTTATATTCTTATACCTTCTATGCCATTCCAAATTGGTTATTAAGTTTCCAACATTATGGACCAATTTATAGTTAGGATGTACAAATAACTGGTTATACAATTCAAAATAGCCTGACAAGATTTTGAACTTATAACAACTGCTTGTTCCCTCCCGCAAACCCAACCCTGGTGGTGCCACAGAAAGGAAAAGGAGGCTGGAGGTGCTCATAAACTCATGTATAAACTGGGAAACCCTTTAGGGGAGAGTGGCTAGGTTCCAGTGTGGACAGCAAACAGCAGTCCAGAGTGGGAAAAGGTGGGCATCCACAAAGGGAAGACGACATGGAGCATCCCAGTTTTCTTTTCCCCTGTTGCTCTGGAGTAGGTCACTGGAGGCAGAAAAACAGCAATAGAAGCTTCTCAGGGTAGCCCCAGAGCATTCTCTCCTCCTCCAGGGTGAAAATGCAGGGAGGTTCCCAGAGAGCACAGGGCACTGGGGGGTGCCATGGCTGGGTGATGGGAGAGGGTGATGGGTGGGGAGGTGGTGGGCAGGAGGGAGAGCTAAGCTCAGATCATGACATCGGAGGGTTCCATTCTAAAATACATCTCCTTTACCACTCCCTAAGGAAGTCTACCATGACGACCCAGGCTAGAACCTGAAAATACATAAAACATAATCAAACGTGGCATGAAATAAATTAATCGAAAATTGAAATTGGAAAGTTCAACAAACCCTGAAGAGAAACTCATAGATTAAGCACACAAAAATTAGCAAAGATATATAAGACTTAAATGCATAATCAATAAGCTCAAACTAATAGATAACTTTATACCCAACAGAGAATATACATATTTTTTTCTTTAAGCATACATGACACATTCACAAAAATCAACTACTGCTAGGGTACAATCAAAGCCTTAATAAACCTCAGAGAATCAACATTATACTCAACTAACCAAAATGTAGTAAAATTGAAAATTATGGGGGAAGTTATAGATACTGAGACCTGAATGACAGTGAAAACTCATGTCAAAATTTGTGAGAGTTTCAAATACATTTGTCAGAAAATAAGAAAGTATTAAATACAAGGAAATGAGTTATATTGTTGACTCGAGTATTACAAGAGAAACAGCATAAATCCAAAGAAACAAGAAAGAAGGAAATAACATCAGTATGAGGAGAGATCAATTAAATAGAGAAGATAACAGCAAAAAAAGTAGGAAAGATTAAAAACCAAAAGCTGCTTCTTTGAAAAGATGTGAGGGAACATGATGTTCATGTACCACATCAGAGCAGAAACTGAAATGTGACTGTGTGGCTTGGCTGGGGCAATCCTTGCATCAGGAGAACAGCACATCCCAGGCAGGGGCTGCCCCTTAGCCTGGGTTCCAAAATGAAAACACTCATGGGGTTGAGTCAAGCTGAGTAGGGCCCAATAGACTTCAGAAGAGCCAAACCCTGATGAAATGTGCAGAAGAAAAACTACTTTTTGTTGTAAGTCCCTGAGATCTGGGGCTTATTTGTTATAAAGTAGAAAAAGCTGAAGAATTCTCTTGCTTAATAGGTGACAAAAAAATTTATCTATTTTAGCCATTTAAAATAAGGATAATTCTTTATTTTTCCCTCTGAGGAATATTATCTCACTTTAATTACTGATCCCTAAATCTACCTTTGATTATATCAGCACTATCTTGATATATATTGATATTATACTTATGCACACATATACATACACACATATATACATGATGCATATACATATTGGAAAAATCCTAGCACTTTAAAGATTGTAATCTATAAAGTCTATAGAAAAATACTCAATATGATTTGGCCCCCAATATTTTATTTATATGTATATATAAATAAATATATATGAAGTTCTGAAAATTTTACTTTTTTAGAGCCCTCATTCTCAGCCCTCATTCCTGGCTTCCCTGGAGATTTAGACAGATTTAGCAGGTGACTCTGTTGTAGTCAGAACATCTATGAGCTAAGTTTCCAACAATTCAGCTAAGTTTCAAACTTCTCTACTGTCAACAGCAATTTAATACCTGAATTTACCTGCCTGGCAACGAACAAGGTCATGTGTCTTCATGCTGAGGCAGCAGGCAGAATGACTTTGCTTTTACAACCTGCACAGTCATTGCTAAAGGGCATGGACACTCCCAACTAAATGAATGACTTGGCCCACAGAATTACCTTGGTATCTCCAAATGGCTCACTGCCGAACTCACTCACCATTCCCAGGGCCAAGACACTGCTTATAGGTCAGTAACATAACCTAATAAATGAACAAGTTCTTTTATATTTTCAGATCTTTATTGCAAGAGGAGAAAGACTGTTATAACTGTATTTTTTCAGTTTTTAAAAGAAAAACATCTTTTGCTGAATTGATTGTTCTTGTAGAGATACTACATGGAAAATGGTATTCACTGCAGCTACATGAGCTGATCATGAGGGCAGGGCTGGCAGGCCTGGTGACAAATCCATTCATTGTCACCAACGAATTCCTAAATTTCTACCCAGATGTGGAGTCCACTGTGACTCCCAGGTCACAAATACTGGTTGAAGAAACTGGAAGCTACTATAACCTAGCTCAGAGGATCTAATCTGGACAAGAGTTATTCCTCCAAGATGGATGAGTCTGTCACAAAGCAGAGGTTCAGATCAATAAGGATAGGTCATCAAGAAGCAACTTTTCAGGATTTCCTATTCTTGGCCCCTAAACGCTAAATATTAGGAACATTAGTAAGAGCTTCATAACTACTCTCAAGGGGCAAAGAACAAGAACATACGAGATCTGGAAAAATATGGAACTGCCCATTCTGAAAGAATGTGATTGCTGTAATGTCATTAAGTAGCCACTGCATACTCCTGAGTTTAGGGTTGGCTAACATTATTTATAGTGGAAGAGTCTCAGTTTTTTTGGTCCACTTGTTCCTTAAGAGAAGAACTATCAGGAAAATAACATTTCGCTTTCCTGTGAATAAATGCTGAGTAATGAATGGCAATCAGACTCCCTTCCTGTTCTTCTCACAAACATCTCCTCTTTCAAGACTTGGCTCAAGTATCAGCTCATCTTGGTATGCATCATTAACCTCCTCAGGTAATTACTGGCCTCTCCTATGTGTCCCTTGTTCACACCTTTATTATTGTACTTATTATTTTATACCATGGTTATTTCTGGGCATCTTTTTCCCTCTATAGGGTGAGGATGTGCTTGAGACTACCACTGTATCTTGTTCATCACTGAATTCCCAGCTCTGAGCATAGCCCAGTACAGAGTACATACTGAATATATGTTTACAGAATTAAATTTAAATCTGGAGAGAAGTTCGTAGTAGCCCACTACAGGATTTGAGCTGTCAAATCTTTCATCAATGATATGTAGGAAATAATCATATCTATAGATAATGCAAATATGGCAGAGATAGCAAATGCATTAAGCGACAGAATCCTCCCATATCTTTCAAGAAAAATGGGTTTAATCTAAGAAGATAAAATTTAATGGAGATAAAATGCAAGGACCGGTACTTCCACCCAAGGTGTCAGCCATAATAATACAAGATAGAAAAAGGGAGTTTATTACTAGCACATATAAATAAAGATTAATGGGCATTAGATGATGTAAGCTTAACACAAATCAACAGTGTGATGTGGCTGACAAACCAGTGATGTGTGTACAGGTCAAATCAGTAGAAATAGGGTGTGCACAGTGAGGGAAGTCATGGTCTTGCTGTAGACTGCACTATCCAATTCGCATTCTTCTCAGAAATGTGCTGTTTGAGGGCATAACAATTAGAAAAGGGGGTTGGAGGAATGAGAGGGCATAAAAAAGGGCATAAATGGCACATGGACTTGAAACCACTCTGTTATAGTAGACAGCAATGGTAAGGTAGGGTCTACAAAAGAGAAGATTCAAGGTTAGTATGACAGTTATCTTTTATTTTATGGTCCTACATGACATAATCAGATTAGGGGATAAGTAGCATCACTATATGAGATAAACTTCTTATAGCTGGAATTGACCAAAGATGGAAAGTTGTTTGGAAGGCAGTGAATTCCCTATACTGAGAATGTTTATAAGGTCTTTTAATACTGGTTCCTTCCAACCCAGAAATTCTCTGATTCTGAGCTCTTTGATCAATCAGGTTAAAAATAAGTGGAGGCTCCCTGATTTCTAGAAATAGGTGACATAATTATCAACACTTGGTATTTTCTAATATTATGTCCCACTAGAAAGAATGAGTAGTTATAATAGTGTGCCATTTTATTAATAGATTACAAAAGCAAATTTTTAAAAATAAAGTATTAAGAATCAAGGTAAAAAAAAATGTGACTGAAAAAGACTTCCATCTTGCTGTAAGCACTAGATTTAAGCTTTGTGTACCAGATAAACTCACCACAGGGTTACACTTCTGAAGCATCTCTGAACTTTTAGTTGTAATTGGCAATCTTCATTTTACCTAAACAACTGGAGTTGCTGAATCATATAGTCATATTTTGATTCTTTTTGGTCTATCCATCATTCTTCTGGTATAGATTCAAATATGGGGAACAAGAAGAAATATATTCAAATCTATTTGAGCTGGAAGCCTGTTGTCATCTACCTTAACAAAATAGATGCTGCTGGAGACATAATTTTGGTGGCTGAAACTGCTACATTTTTCTATCTCATCATGGCTAATATAAATGTGTCCTGCAAATTTATGAGTCAAACCAGAATATCTTTTCTAGGAAGTAGAGATAACTTATCTTTTTCTTAGGGGGGCAGGAAGTTGTTCCATCTAATATTGAGCAACCAACATATTTGTATGCACTTAAATTTTTATTAAAAAGAAGAAAATGGTGTAAATGAATAAAAAAGGTACATCTAGCAAGTTGATGTTAAGAATTTAGTGTGGAGGATGGGGAAAAAGTAATTTTTAGATTGTATTTCCTGGTCAGAGATTTAACTTACAAACAATAAAAATAACCAGTGGACCAAAAGGCAGAAGTTTGAGTTCTGTGCCCAGTTCTGCCATTGGCTCTTACATATTACATTAGCAAGTCACTGTCTTCCCTCATAAGAAAAGGAAAATAAAATTTCAAGGAGGAGAAACAGAATTTCAGAGAGGTCAAACAGACAGAAAGCGATGGTCCAGAATTTGAACCTAGGTCTCGCTAAGTCCAAAACTTATCTTATCCAATCTTACTTGTATCTTTCAGCATCAAATAAAATAACACTGATTTCTCTTCCATCTTACCACACAGTGTCTCTTAGGAAGGAAAAGAATCAGCCTTTTTTTTGCAAAAGAATTATGTTCTAGAACAGGGATCAGCAAACTCTTTCTGTCAAGGGCCAAACAGTAAGTATTTTCAGACTTTGTTGATCATATGGTCTCAGGTGCAACTACTCAACTCTACCCTTACAGCACAAAGCAAGCCAAAGATAATATGTAAGCAAATGAGTGTGGCTGCATTCCAATAAAACTATACTTTAAAAAACAGGTGGTGGTTAGGTGCCGTGGCTCACACCAATAATCCCAGCACTTTGGAAGGCCAAGGCGGGATGATCACTTGAGGCCAGGAGTTTGAGACCAGTTTAGGGAACATAGTGAGACCCTGTATCTACAAAAAAAATTTTTTAAATTAGCTGGGCATGGTGGCACACACCTGTAGTCCCAGCTATTTGGGAGGCTGAGGTGGGAGGATTGCTTGAGCCTAGGAGTTTGAGGTTACAGTTAGCTATATGGTTAGGCCACTGCACTTCAGCCTGAGTAAAAGAGTGAGACCTTGTCTCTTAAAAAAAAAAGGTAGTGTTATGATAACATCAAAAAGAATAAAATTAATCAGGAATAAACTTAATTAAAGAAGTGCAAGACTTGCACAATGACAATTACAAAACATTGTTGAAAGAAATTAAGGCCTAAATATTAATAAATGAAAAGATATACCATGTTCATGGATTGGAAGAAAATACTGTTAAGATACTCCCCAAACTACAGGCTGACTGCAATTCCTATAATTTCTACCAAGATACAAGCTAGCTGTTTTTCAGAAATTGACAAGCTGATTCTAAAATTCATATGGAAATAAAAGGGACCCAAAATAGCCAAAACAATACTGAGAAAGAATAACAAAACTGGAGGATTCAGATTTCCAGATTTTACTTACTACAAAGCTACAGTAATCAAAATGTTATGGTGCCAGCACAAGGCTAGACATATGAATCAATAGAACAAAACTGATTATCTAGAAATAAACCCTTATATTTATGGGCAATTGATTTTTTAATCAGGATGACAAGACAATTCAATGAGAAAAGAATAGTCTTTTTAACAAATGGTGCTGAGACAACCAGATATCCACATGCAAAAGAATGAAGTTAAGCTCACATCTCATACCATATATAAAAATTAACTTAATGTGAATCAAAGACCTAAATCTAAGAGCTAAAACTACAAAGCTGTTAGAAAAAAACATAGGAATGAATCTTTGTTGCCTTTGATTAGGCAATGTTTTCTTAGATATGGCACCAGAAGACAAGCAGCAAGAGAAAAATAGATAAATTGGACCTCATAAAAACTAAAAACTTTTGTTTATCAAAAGACACCATCAAGAAAGTGAAAACACAATCCACAGAATAACAGAAAATATTTGCAATTCATATATCTGATAAGAAGCTTGTATCCAGAACATATAAAGAACTCTTATAGCTCAATAGGAAAAAGGAAATCAACCCAATTTAAAAATGGACAAATGATTTGAATAAACATTTCTACAAAGAAGATATATAAATGACTGATAAGCACATAATAAGATGCTCCACATTATTAGTCATCAGAAAAATGCAAATCAAAACCATCAGGAAGCCTAAATGAAAAGAAGATGTGAAGCAACTAGAATCCTCAAATAAAGCTGTTATAAAAACAAACGAACACCAGTTGTAGTTTGCTGATTCCTGTTCCAGATCCTTTCATAGTTTAACTGTGCCTCACTTACCCTATCTGTAAAATTATTGAATTGGACTAAATGTTCTCCAAGATTGCTTTCAGGTAAAAATAAAATTTTCCTCTTTGTTTTTTTTAAAAAAAAAAATTATATTCATAATTGAGATCCTGAGGCTCCAGAAAATCTGTCACCAACCATACAATTTATTTTAACAGTTTTGCTAAGATGTATTAGAACATTAACCGATTTTAGAAAATAATTAACAATGGTGGTTATAAGTAATGCCTTTTGATAAAGCATTGATTAATCATTAAGAAAATGAAAGTCAGCCTTTCCCAGGACGCTGCACTGCCTGGAAGAGCCTGTGCCAGGAGGACTCTATGTGAGACACTGCACGAAATGGCAAGTCTGCTCCCTCTTCAAAACTTGAGGATCTACATCTACTCTAAATGTTAATAACTGAAGAGCTACTTATTGGAGGCTTGCTTATTTGGCTAAAACTTTCTAAGTCCATTTTAATACATGTTGATATATCGAATTTTGTCACGACCAGTCCTGGGTTCCCTTTACTACTCTACCTACACTCACTCCCTTGTGTTTTCATTCAGTCTCGAGGTTTTAACCATCATTTTCTAGGGCTGCTGAAACCAAAACCTGTAGAGTTATCCCTATCTCTTCTCCTGCCCAACATCCAGTTGGTCAGGAAATCTTCAAAATATTTCCAAAATCTGACCAATTTTCACTACTTCCACAAACTACTATCCTGGCCCACCATCATCTCCCACTTGGCTTCTGGAAGAGCCTCCTGACAGGTCTCCCTCCTTCTGCCCTTGCCCCTCTCCAGCCCAGTCCCTATCCAGCGACCAGAGTGAGCTCTTCAGGTCAGAGCATGTCCCTCCTCTGCTTACATCCCTGCGGACGGTTCCATTACACTGTCAGTTGTCACCTTGCTGGCCTCCTTGCGGTTCTGTGAACACATCAGACAACTCCCACTGTAGGGTACTTACTGCAGTGCTCCTTCTCCTGGACCACTCTTCCACCAGATGTCCACTCGGCCAAATTCTTCCCCTTCCTTAAATCTTTGCTCCACTCTGCTTCTCAAGGAGTTCTCACTCCCCAGACCACCCTGTTTAATATTGTGACCTGCACCTCCCTCCGCCACATTCCTGATCCCTCTAACCCTCTCTAACTTTTTCTTTTTATCCCTACAGTCATATCACTTTCTAGGATACTATATCATTTACATATATGTTTATTGGTTCTGTCTTTCTCTCCCTGCAAAAATGTCCATAGAGTTTGAAGTACCTGGAAAAACAGAGATGATTATATCATATTCTTCTACCTTCTGGGGGGAAGGAGATTAATACTGAGAGAAATCACAGATTTGAGTTTTTCAACAGCATGGAACTACAGGGAAATTATCTAGTCCTATGTCTTCTCTTTCTTTTTTATTTAAATGTTTTCTTTTGAGTTGCAGACCCCACGGAGAGTCTAATGAAAGCTATAAATCTTGGCCTAGCAAAATGCTCCTGTAAAATATTTGTACAATTTCAGGACCCCCAGGGACACAGGGTCCCAGGCTAAGAATTCCTGAATTCTAATTATTAGACTATTCCAAAGAATAGTCAAATCTCTGCTAGGTTCAAAGATCTACTGAGAAGATTATGCAACATTGCTCAGAAATCCAATTCAATATTTAACAATGTTCCCTCTTGGCAAACTTCTCCTTATGTCTTTGTGAGGATGGAATGAAAGAGCAGTAGGTACAATATGGTCTGTCATGAGGAGAAGTGGAAACAAATGCTCAGAGCTCTGAAACCCTGCTGGCACCTAAAAGAGTGAGCTTTCAGAGCTTCAAAGGCCAAAGTCACCAAAACCTACACACTAGTCCCTGTCTCCTTTGACAGGGGGCCCCTACATTAGAATGAAGTGATGGCTGGGTTCTTATGTTTTGAATTCAGCATTGTCTTGTGCAGACAGTACAGAA
>RJWJ010006952.1:0-59759 GCA_004363605.1 Indri indri | reverse complement strand
TCAGCCTCCCGAGTAGCTGGGACTACAGGCATGCGCCACCATGCCCGGCTAATTTTTTCTATATATATTTTTAGCTGTCCAATTAATTTCTTTCTATTTTTGGTAGAGACGGGGTCTCGCTCTTGCTCAGGCTGGTCTCGAACTCCTGAGCTCAGAACGATCCGCCCGCCTCAGCCTCCCAGAGTGCTAGGATTACAGGTGTGAGCCACCGCGCCCGGCCGGATTTTTACACTTTTATTTCCTAAAATAATTCTGGGATTAGAATTGTTTCTTCCTCTCGTAAAGGGTCTCCTGATGTTTGCCCATAAGGGACAAGTGTCAATGTATAAAAATACATATATATGCTCATTTAGTTGTTATAATATCACAATTTTATCTCATATTAAATCTTAGGCCCAAATATAACTTCACCATTATTGTTCAAGAAGTTTAGGAAGTCCACAAAAGTGTAATGGGTAGAGTACATATAAAGCTAAACCATAAGAAAGTACCCAGAAGAGCCCAAAACTTAGCATCAAAATAAGACTGAATCTATCTACCATGGTATGAGTGTTCAACATCATGCATTTCTTTAGTAAAACTGCCAACACTTTTTACCTCCTTCTATAAAGCTAGATTTAATTGATCTTTTTCAGCCTCAAACTGTTAATATCAAAGACAATATTTCCATTCATTCAGATTTAAGTTTTGTAAAATTTTCAACTATTGAGATGTACTTGATAAAAATAAGACTTCTCTGTGTAGTTAAAAAAAAATCATGGGTAGGAGAAGGGAGAGTGGAGTAACTGAACACTCTGTATATTATAAAAAAGTATGTGACATGTTTTGGAAATACTGTTTTAAAGACTAAAACAAAATAGAAAGTTTGCTCCTCGCTTCCAGCAAAGCCTATACCCAGCAAGTAAAGCAGATAACTGCTGTGACACCGTGATTATTTTTAGTCCCAAGTAAAAGTCCAAATAATTAAGCAGTTGCCCAAAAGGATAGGTCGTAACTTTAAAAAAAGTCTTTTATTCAGGTGAATAAAAAAATGGAAGAACATTAGTAAGGTACAATGCTGCAAAAGGATAACAAATAATAAACAATATACTTTAACCATGATTCCTCAATTCTTTCTGTGTACTACACAATGTTTAAGTTCCTAAGCATGAATAATTCATATATATAAACTGCAAAAGTTCATTGCATGGAAAGTTAACACTAAATGAAAAATATTTCAAATGCATCACTTTATATTTTTTAGAATATATATCAACAACAGTAATTCATATTGCTTACTCATCTGTCTATCTCCATAGCTGATGGCTTCCGCCAGAGGGCTCCATCCCTGAGCATTTTTCACCTTTACTGGAGCATTGTGAGCCAAAAGTAAATGGGCACATTCTGCAATACAAAGTGGTAATAATATCAAACATCATGCAATTTTTTAGATCTATAAATATAAATAACATATAAAAGTTTAATATACCAAATTAATATAAATAAATCTATGAAATATATAATGTGCTACATAGAATTAAGTAATTTAAAAATTCTTATGTATCTAAAAACCAGGTTATTTCAGATCCCTGGACTCAAGAAGTATCCATCCTAAAAAAAATTCGAACTCTCTGCACAGAAAAGCATTATGTTTCCTAATAATTGTTCCCAAGAGTATTCTGAAAATGTTTCCATATTCTAAAAGATAACCCAAGAACCTCAAGAGTAATTTATAACCAAATATCTACTACCTAATAAGACCCAAAAAAGAGGATTTGTGTGTCTATAATGTCAATGAGAAAGCTCATTCTTTATTGCAGAAAAAAAAAAAGTATTTAAAAAGGATCAGTAATGTTCCCACAAACCCTTATTTTTCAAATTCTAAAATTCTTTTGGTTTGGGGAAAAAAGGGCAAAAATCCTGCTTATGACTATAAGGACCAGTCAGTTTTTCACATAAAATAAGTATGAGGTACATTTTCTACAGGTTGAGAAAACTTTTTAAAAAATTAAAAATAAAAAGTATATTAACAGGAAAAAAAATTAAAACTGAGGCTCATGGGAAATTAGGTATGCTAGCCATCCATTCAATCAATCATTCAACTAATATTTACCAAATGCCTATTATATGCCATTTCTAAACACCTGATACTGTTTATAAGCACTGAAGAAAGACAGACAAGGTCTTCTTATGAGAGAGCTTATATCCAATGTTGGAAAACAATAAGTAAATTAATATATAAAAAAGAAAAATAACATAAGATAATGATAAGTGCTGTGAAGGAACTAAGGGTGTTATGACAGTGTAATGTGGGTGGGCTAAGGTAGAAGAAGAAGGCACTACACTTTAGCACTATTCCTAGTGATAGAAATAATATCTATACTAGCAGGGAACTTTACTAGAATAAAGTAAACTAAATACAGAAATTACACAGAGGTGTTTAAGTCTGTTAATAGTATAAATAAATATATATACAAGAATGTTTTATTTTAGTGTTGTTTGTAGTGGCAATTACACTGGTAACACAGTGAACACCCATCATGGGGTAATAATAGGCATATGTTGCATAACATTACTGGCGTAACATACAGCCATTTTTAAAGAATAGAGTCGTATCAAAAGAACAGAGGAGTCAGCTTGAATGGTCAGCCACTGGCCAAATTTGGGAAATTTACGATCAAAAAGAATAATGGACTAAATAGTGATAACACATTGAAAAATAATAATTGATGAGCCCATAACATCAAAAAAGAAAAGGGAGGGCAATAAGTTTTTCTTTATAGAAGAATAATGTAATGACAGCTAAAAAATGACTAAGAAATGATAAAATAAGAAAATTATCATATTACAACACCCCATATAATTACTGATTTAGGCAAAGGTCCTTAATGAATGCTAGAACCATTAGGTAAGAGGTGATGTGCTGGGAAACAGGATATTCACATGGTACCAAAGTATTACCCCAAGACTGCTTATTAATTACAAACAGAAAAACGTCCTTCACACTGGATATATCTGAAGATTATCACCTTAAGGAAGAAATCAAATTTAGCAGCATTAATAGTGGAATAACCTATTGTGAGTTTCCTAATGTGATGCAATATAAAGTTCATAACATCAACTAAAAAGTACTCTTTACAGAAACATTTAACATGATTCTAACCAAGCCTATATAGCTAATTTTTAATTCACAGAAAAGACAGAGGATAAGGAACAAGTAAAAAGAAAAACATCAAGAGAAAATAATCAGGTAAATTTAAGATGGCGGACATCCTACAAGTTAGCCGGGCAAAACTTTTCAAAAGTCAGGCACAAAGCGAGGATTACAATAAAGATACATAACAATCGAATGCAATGAATGAAACTCAACTGGGTCTTGTTTCAGTATAAAACACCTATAAAAGACATTTTTGGACCAATTGGAAAAATTTGAATATGCACTATGAGATAACAATATTATTAATTTTCTTCCGTGTGATAATAATGTGGTTATGAAAGAAAATATCTATATTTTTACAGGTGCATGGTGGAAGTATCTGGGGGTAAAATGTCATGATATTTATGTTAGTTTTCATATGGCATAGCAAAAATAATATATATAATACACAGAAAGATAAAAATATGATACAATGTTTTGTTTTTGTTTTTTTTTTTTTTGAGACAGAGTCTCACTCTGTTGCCCGGGCTAGAGTGCCGTGGCATCAGCCTAGCTCACAGCAACCTCAAATTCCTGGGCTCAAGTGATCCTCCTGCCTCAGCGTCCCGAGTAGCTGGGACTACAGGCATGAGCCACCATGCCCGGCTAATTTTTTCTATATATTTTTAGCTGTCCAATTAATTTCTTTCTGTTTTTGGTAGAGATGGGGTCTCGCTCTTGCTCAGGCTGGTCTCGAACTCCTGAGCTCAAATGATCCATCCGCCTCGGCCTCCCAGAATGCTAGGATTACAGGCGTGAGCCACTGCGCCGGCTGATACAATGTTAATTATTAAACCTATGTGGAAAGTATCTGAGTGTTCATTGTGATCATCTGTCAGTTTTTCTGTGTATGTAAAACTTTTCATAATAAGATATTGAAAGAGAAAAAGGAATGAGGCCACGTGTGGTGGCTCATGCCTGTAATTGCAATACTAAAGAAGACAAGCTAAGGCAGGAGGATTGCTTGAGGTCAGAAATTCTGTATCGGCCTGGGTAACACAGTGAGACTCTGTCTCTACAAAAAATTTAAAAATTAGCTGGGTGTAGTGGTGCATGCCAATAGTTCTAGCTACTTGAGAGGCTGAAGCAGGAGGATCGCTTGAGCCCAAGAGTTTGAGGTTACAGTGAACTATGATCACGCCTGCATTCCAGCCTGGGCAAAAGAGCTAGACCTTGCCCCTAAAAAAAGAAAAGAGAAGAAACGAGAAAAGGGGAGGGGAGGGAAGGGGAGAGGAGAAGAGAGGAGAGGAGAAAAAAGGGAAGGGAAAGGGAGGGGAGGGGAGAATTATACAAAAAAAATTCTATAAAAAATTATACACATGAGCATGTGTTTTCAGACACATATACATGTATTTGTATATAATAATAAGCATGGGGAAAAGGATGAAGAATATCCAGTTGGTTTTAACATGGTTACCATGTTTATTAGGAGAAGGAGGCTAATAAGAAGAGGGATGATGGAGAGCCAAGCTAAAAAGAATTTTAAAAATATAAAGAATAAAAATAACGGATGCTCCCCCCTAAAAAAATCTACCATTGGGTTTGTGTAAATATGTTTGTATGTGTACATATATAAGTAAGTTAGGGGAACATAAACATGGAAGATATCTGTAGACTTCTAGGGCTATTTCATGACAGACTTTTGAGTGAAAAGAAAAATACGGCAAAGTAATTCACAGTGATCCTACTTCAGTAAAAAACAAAGTCCCTGTGTTGTTGTAAGTAAAGGGTAAGGTACGAAAGGATACACACAAGGCTATGAATGTTAATTACAACAGAAAAAGAAGTGGAGAGATAATACATTTATACATCTTTGTACTGCATTATTTTGTTTGTTTCAACATCCATGTATTAATAACCAAAAAAATCAAAGAAAAAAAATTTAAAATTATTAAAAAGTAGGATGCACAACAATATCTAAAGCAATATCTCACTTATATAAACTAAGACATAGGATTAGTTTAAGATTTATATATTATGCTAGACATGTCAACAATGTTTTCTGGTATTTCACAGACCCTGAAGGATGGGTGCCCTTCTCACTAGTCACTGCTAACTGAAATAGAGATTAGTAACTAACAAAAAATCAGATAATCACATATGCGAATGACCTGTATTTTTATACTTAAAAAAAATCATCTTCTCTCAGTAATGTTAACAAGGAGTAATAAGAAAACAAGGTAGTTAACAACTGGGCACTAACTCTTAAACGTACCAAGAAGAAGTTGGGACTTCAGGAGTATGGACACACTCAAATTATGAGGAACAGAAATCACACATAAATAAGCAAGAACCCAGTCAATAGACCCAGAAATTCAGAAAAAAATCTGACTTCTGTGGTAAAAAAATAAAGTTATTCAGTAGGTTAAGATGAGTGAGAGAAGGGAAGCAAATCAGTGTCAAAGCCCTCTAAGGTATCTCTTTTTTCCTCAATCAACAAATATTATTTGAATACCCTGGAAATTTTATTGTATTTATTAATACAAACAAGTATAAAATCAGGAAGTGCCCCTCAACAATGAAATCACTAAAGGTGTAGTATATCTCAAAAGGAGAAGATGAAAAAGAATAGACTGTCTAGACTGAACCATGGTATAATGTAAAAGCAAGTTATAGAACACTGAGTATAACGTATTACAGATGTTTTATCTTCTACCACATACTCCAATCTCACTCTTGTGAAAATAAATATAAAGAATATAAAAGAACTTTAAGGAAATAAAGCAAACAAAAGTATAAAACTGGAAAATGTAAATGGATCAGTATGTTATTGGTGGTGCCTACTCTACATGAAAAAGACACAGAACAAATACAGACATTATTTGCAGATCCTGAATCATCAACCAAGTATTTCCCAAAATACATACCACAGAATTCTAGTCTTTCAGCATACTTGTGAAAAAGAGCAAACATCAAATAACTGTGGGGAACACTAACCATTATGTCAAACACATGCCCCAACTTGGAACTTCACAATGCATATTAACATATCAAAGTTCTAACAAGTTCCACAATAAAGAAAACTGCTTAACTTTTATTAACCCACTATTTTTCAAATCAATGTGACCTTGAAACTCTGTTTTCTTGTAAATACCTATCAATATCCCATGAAACTAATGTTTTATGAAACACATTTTTAAAAACGCTGATAGAAACCTATGATAAGCATAATAGTACATTCACCTAAAATTATTAATAGAATGCCTAGACCAGGGATGGTAGATAGGTTTCATTTCACATTCAAATCCTGGTAAATCCATATTGACTACAGTGCTAACTTAGGAAGGATTCTAGAATACAGCAATCAGACTTGGCAAGTTGTGTGTTGGCCAACTTTGACATAGACTGTATTCTTTTTGAATGGTGCTCAGTGAAAGGACGGCAAGGCAATATACCATAAAACCAGGTTCTGGAGCCAGACCTCCAAGTCGAAGTTGAAATTCTGCTATAATATTTTTACTCTGGGCAAGTTGCTTAACTTCACAGGGCTAATGTTTTTCATCTGTAAAATGGGGATAAAAATAGTACTTTGCTCATATGGTTGTTTTAAGGGTTAAATGGGTAAATATGTGTAAAGTACTAGGAAAAGCATTTGGCATATTGTAAATAATCAATATATTTTAGTTACTTTTTAAAGTTCTATTCCAATGTTCTTTTAAAAAAACCTATAAGTTTTTATTGATCAAATTTAGCCACTATATCTATACCAAGGTAGCTATACTAGAGAAGTCCATCCTGCCCTGTTCACATTCCTGCTACTTCCTCTGTATTCCTGATTCCCTTTCCTACCCCTAAATATCACCCAGATCATCCTAGTCAAAGCTAATTTCACAGATGCAAACATCTATCCCAAAGTCACATTAATAATTCATGAGCTTGCCATCACCCATTGCTTGTGGCTTGGCTTGAGATGACCTATCAAACTTTCAGCTCAGAAATCTGGAAACCTAAGAAACCGGACCAGTTGTTGGTGAACACTGAAACCAGAGAAGTTCATTAAAACTTAGGATTCTAGAACAGTTATTTTACATTACGTTAAATTTCAGTAAGTAGAGAAAGTCAATCAAGAAAAGGGAGAATATTGCTGATATGTAAAAAAAAAAAAAAGACATACCATAAGAGATGGATGACAGATATGAAAATAGGAGAACAGCTGATCCCCCAAATGTCTTGATTCCTATTCTTCCTAAGACCTGGCCAGTCCCCATTTCTTGAGTTCCCATAATATGTAGCCTTTTAATAAATCTCTTCTTACTTAGAAGTGAGTCTATTTCTTACGAGAGAAAAAGTAAACAACATAACTATAACTTTGAAGATAAATAGAGATTTGAGTCACCAATTATACAGAGTTAAAATCAAAATTAAATTATCCTGCAGATCATATGCTTCATTTAAGCACATAAACTTAAAAACCAAACTAGCAAAAGAACTTTGTTTTTCAACAAAACAAGTTCTAGTAACATCCCTGGGGTCAGTATACATTCAGATCAAATGCTTATACTGATAGCTACATTACACAATATAATAATAAGAGATATTCATAATGATACTTCTAGATCATGGGAAAGAAAAATGTTAACAGAAATTCATTAGCCTATTTAAAAATATAGGAATTGGCTGGGGACGGTAGCTCAGGTCTGTAATCCTAGCATTTTAAGAAGCTGAGGCAGGAGGAACGTTTGAGGTCAGGAGTTCAAGACCAGCCTGAGCAATACAGTGAGACCTGGTCTCTACAAAAAATAGAAAATGAATCAGGTGTGGTGGTGTGCACCTGTAGTCCCCGCTACTTGGAAGGCTGAGGCAGGAGGATCACTTGGGCCTAGGAGTTTGAGGTTACACTGAGCTATGATGCCACTGCACTCTAGCCCAGGCAACAGAGTGAGATCCTGTCTCAAAAATATTAAATAAATAAACAATAAAAATACAGGAGTATATGTTTTTAAGAATTTTTTATTAAACACATTTAAAATTTAAAAATCTAACACTCAAAGAATTGCCAATTAGCTACTTGGAATCCTTACTTTCTGGAATAACTCGGAATACAGATAATTAAAATTCTACTACATCTAAAATAACTATAAAAGTAGATCTTTTAAGTCACCTGCCTATGAGTTGTTTTTTTTTAAACTAAAGAATAAGCAAGGATAAAGTTTTTCAATTACCTACCACATAGAAGGCTCAACTTTTGAGTTTAGACACACAAAATATGCTATACTAAAAATCTAATAAAACTCTTCTAATATTAAAAGTATTAAAACAATTGATAAACATCACTATTTGGAAACATGTATCCTGAAATTATAAATTCCTGCTTGATAAAATAACCAAGTATGGAAAAAAACACAGTTTCAAAAGATACGAAGGTTAGGTAGGGTGTCCTCTAATGGTTTTTAAAAAGGGCTATGGAAAATGAGAAAATACCTATTAATTTTAAAATACTGAATTCTAAGGTCAATTAACAAATAAAATAACCAAGTTAATTCTAAAAAACTCAAAAGACAAAATAGATCCTAAAATTTTTAAACTGACTATACATGAGTGAAGTTAAACATAAAAAACAAAGTATTTACTAACCTTTATTTCCTAACATCACGGCAAGATGTAAAGGAGTGTTTCCTAAAATAAAAAAAAATTAAATTAGATGGTGTAAAAACACAAGAAAAGTGGTTTCAGCTCCTTCAGAAATCTCACTTAACAGACTTTAAGCAAAAATAATGTGACTGCAAAATAATACTGATTATATGGCAAATTCAAAGTCAGAGGATGCCATGGTTTCTAATTAGAATGTACTCCTCCCCCACACTCCCCCAAACAAGGATAACCATTTTGCTTTTGAGATTTCTTTTCCAAACAGATTTCACAGATTCCCTTTCTTGTTTATTTCTCTATCACATCATTCCTTCTTCAATTAGCAAACAATTTAGATACTTACTCACCCTTAGAGACAAAAATCAATAAGACCCAATCCCAGTCCTTAAATTGTTCAGAAATCTTCCGATACTGACATGAAAATAAATGATTGTTATTATTATTTATTAGAATAGAAGGAGGTATAGTATGACAACTGGACAGAGGGCAGAGCTCCTGACTTTGCCTGCACAGAGTTAAATATTAAAGGATGGATCACACTGAAATGAGTCTTAAAGAATGAGTGAGAAATTTGTAGGTGAACAAAAGCAACACTAGCACTTCAGATTAAAAAAAAAAAAAATCCCCAAATTACATTCAAATGCAAGAACAGTTCATATTTGGGGAGGAAATAAAGTTATGATTAGTGAGAGTAAAGAGCTTAAAGAAGAACAGTAAACTGAACAGAATAAAATTGGAAAGAAGAGCAAAAGACAAAGACTTGAAAGCTATGCTGTGGTATATCCTGTACTTGACGTCACAAAACGACTACTTTAATCTCAAAATGATACTGTATGTCACACTTACAGCCTAAAAAGATCTTGTTTATAAAAGAAAGCAAATCAATAGTAATATTTGAAAATAAATAGTAAATAAAATTTATATATACTAATTTTCAGATATCGGCAATTTCACAAAAGTCAACAATTCTGGCCAATAAAATGAGCTAAACATTATCAAGGGATAATACGCACGATGAAATAAACTACTTTTTCCAAAAAACATGTATATGAGCTACCCCAATCTCTTACCTTGACGAAAATCTGCCAAGATGATTAAATCACACACATACACACACCCACACACCCACCCACACATACACACATTTTTGCTCAATAAAGGTAGAATAGAATGAGAATTATTGGCAAAGTCAGCAAGATACTATTTTGAGCAAAATTTAGAAAACACCACAAATAAATTCATTAAATTAAAATAATCTCTGCAAGTAATTTTACCAAAAAAATACAACAACAAAAAAACAAAACACTGGATTACAGTAAATCTCTCTCTCTCTCTCTTTTTAATTTGAAGGGGTGGGGGGCTGTGAGGAGGGATGTTCTGTTACCTTGTTTTTGTTGAGACAGTGTCACTCTGCTGCCCTAGGTAGAGTGCAGTGGCATCATTGCAGCTCACTGCAACCTCCAATTCCTGGGCTCTAGGCAATCCTTCAGCCTCAGTATCCCTACTGCCTAAGCCTCCCAGGTAGCTGGGACTTTGGGTGCGTGCGGCAATGCCCAGCCAGGTTTTTTTTCCTTTCTTTTTTGGTAGAGACAGGGTCTCACTCTTGCTCAGGCTGGTCTCGAACTCCTCAAGCAATCCTCCTGCCTCCACCTCCCAGAGCTAGGATTATAGGCATGAGCCATCACTCCTGACCTACAGTAAATCTCTTGACTTGAACAATCAGGGACCAAAAACACATGACAGATTTGGGAATATAATTCACATTATGTTTGTCAGAGATAAGAATTGAAAGTACACATTTCCATTAGTAACTAGATAAATGAATCTTCTGCTTACATGGGACTTACACTCCAAGTTTTCGCACTTCAGAATTCTCCCTAGTTGAGATATGACAACCACTGTAATATGCATTGTTAAAAATTATACATTGAAAAACATCTCCAAAAAAGTTTTGCTCACAATATTATTTAAGAAGTGAGTCTCAATAGTTACCTTTCTCATAAAGACACTAAAGAAACACTTAGCTCCCAAAAAGCTCTGTCTGTAATTTTTCTTTTTCCCCAAAAGACCTATAAGTTTAGGGGCTCTCCATTAAGTTTTCTGCATTAGAAACTCTCAGTAAAGGAAAATTTTTCTACTACTGACTAACATTATGTTCAGTTCAAACACTAAATGAAAATGCTTAAGAAAATTTTGAACAGTCACCCCAACAGATTAGGAACCATCTGTGGGTCACCTTTAATAAACTATTCAGTGTCTTCAAAGCCTTCAGCATAATACAAGATTTAAAAAAAAAAAAACATGAATAAGTATCAGTTTCCAATTTGACTGGTCTAGAATAAGGTCCTCTTCCTTTTTTACAAAATACTGAACTAACCCTCCTAAATTTGCACTCACGTTCTATGACAATTTACCAAGACCAGAAAAAGTAAACAAACTTGTTGACAAATTAGTGCCAGAAACAAAAGCTCAACACCAATAGCTATGCTAAAATCAAAGCCTTTACTTTGGACTATCCTCCTTCTTCTTCTTTTTTTAAAGAGACAAGGTCTGGCTCTGTCACCCAGCCCAGGCTGAGTAGTGGCATGACCATAGCTCACTGCAACCTCCAATTCCTCTACTCAATCGATCTTCCTGCCTCAGCCTTCCAGTAGCTATGACTATAGGCACACACCACCACGCTCAGCTAATTTTTAAATTTTTTTGTAGAGACAGGGTCTCACTATGTTGCCCAGGCTGGTCTCGAACTCCTGGGCTCAAGCGATCCTCCTGCGTCAACCTCCCAAAGTGCTGGGATTATAGGTATAAACCACCACATCTGACTTTTAATTTCTATTGCCCTTTTCCATTTTAAGTTTTCATTATTTTACCCGAATATCTATAGCAGCAACCTTCTAATGGTCTTCCTGCTCCAATCTTACTCCATTTCAATCTTTTTCTAAAACTATACTGGAATAATGATTTTAAAACAAAAACTTGACCATGTTACACTTCCACTAAAAAGACTTAGAAATGTTCCCTATTTAATCTTTAACGTGGTATAAAAGGTTCTTGACAATAAGTCCTTAACTTCCTTTTATGTCTTATTTTCTTCCTCACCCTTTCTCTTATCTGAACTACATACAATAAATTTTTCTCTGGGTCACACCCTTATGCTTTTAAACATATTGTAACCCTTCCTAAATGTTCATCCTCTTATTTGTTGGACATTAATATTTACTTCTCAGGGGTAAGCTTAAACATCATCACCTCTTCAGTGAAGTCTTCACTGGCCTGTCCTAGACAAACAGATATCCTTCTGCTTTGCTCCCAAACCCTCAATACTTATCTGTTTGCTGAAGCACTTTTCACACTAAACTGTACTCATATTTTTATGCATAAATATCTCCTTCATTAAATGTTCACCTCAGGATGACCAAATAAATATTTTCTTCATCAAATGCTTCACACACAGCATCTGACATTCAGTCAAATGCACTGACAAAAACAATCAGTAAGTACTCATGAACAAAGGAATAAGAAAAAACTCCACAGAACAACTAACCTTAATAATATCAATAGTTACAGTATCCTGAAAATTAAAATGCAATAGATATTAACCTTAGGAAAGAATTATAAATGCCAATGTTTCCATAATTACGTAATTGGAAAAGTTTTGGTGTTATTTTTTTCTTAATGTTTAGAATAATACACTTGTAGAACTATCTGGGCCTAGAGTTTCCTTTGACAGAACATTTTTATTACAGAGTCACTCACTTTAATAATTGCAGCATACTTATGTTTTATAATTCCTTTTTATGTTAATTTTGAAAAACTAAATTTTCTAGGATTCTATTTATTTTCATTTATTGGCATATATTTTTCTCACAATATCCTTTTATATTAATGATGTCAGACTTTATACTGATGTCCCACTTTTTATTCCCAACATCTGTTATTTGTGCCTTCTCTCTTTTTCCCTCTTGATCAGTCTAAGGTTTATTAATTTTATTTATCTTTTCAAAGCACAAAGTTTTGGCTTTGTTCCTCTGTTTATTTTTCTAATTCAATAATTTCTGCTCTTGCATTATTTCCTTTCTTCTATTTAGTTGGGTAAAATAAACTCAAATTGGGAAATTAAGCAAATTAAGTTGTTCATTTTCTACTTTCTTAAAATAGTCTTGGTGATTGATTTTTCAGCCTTTTTCCTGATAATATATCAGTATCATTTTATTAATAATTTCTACCTTATTTGCATTGAGATCAGCGAACAGGCTTAGTGTACTTTTAGTCCTCTGAAATATTCTGAGATTTACTTCATGGTCAAGTCTGATCAATTTCTGTAAATGCTTTCTGTATCCTTGAAAAAAACATGTATTCTACAGTTGTTGGATGCAGCATCTCATAAAAATCTACTATATCCAGTTTGTGCTGTTCATATTACTTATATCCTTATTGGGGTTTTTTTGTTGTTGTTGGCTTATTTTGTTACAGAGAGGAATGTTAAAATTTCCCAATATAAATGGGAGTTTCTATGTCTTCTTGTATTCTAGAAATTTTTGCTTGATATTTTCAAGCTGTGTTATCAAGTATAATCAAATTTAAAATCTTTATATTTTCTTGGTTAATGAAACCATTTTTCATTATGAGACATCCACTTTTTTCTCACATGGTGTTTTCTGCTTTAAAACCTATTCAGATATTAATACAATTACACCAACACTTTTGAACTGGTATTTTCATGGAATATACTTTTCAATCCTTTTACCTTCCTCTTATCTACATCGTTATGTTTCAGCTATGTCTCCAACTGCATGTAGTTGGCTGTTATTTCATACATTAAGATAATACAGTCTTTTAACTGAAGAATTTAATCCAGTTTCATACATTATACTTACTAATATACTGGGGTTTAAATCTACCATTCACTGTGTTTTCCATCTGTCCTGCTAGTCTATATTCCTTTTTCTCATCTGTCTTGCCTTCTTCTAGATAGATTATTTTTATAATTCTACTTTTTTTTATCTGTTGGGTGGAAGGTATATATTTTTTATTTTATTACTATTTTAGTAGTTATACTAGAGCTGCACAGCACCATATAGTATCTACATGTAGTTGCTGAGCATTTGAAACGTGGATAGTTGAACTGAGATATGCTGTGAGTGGGATTTTGAAGACATAGTGTGAAAATCAAAAATGTAAAATATCTCAATGTTTTATACTGATCATATTGAAATGATGTTTTTGATATAGTGGATTAAATAAAATGTATTCTTGAAATTAATTTCACTCATTTCTTTTTCTGTATGTGGTGACTAGAAAATTTATAGTTACATATGTGGCTTATATGTATTTTTTTAATTTTTTTAAGTTTCAAAATATTAAGGGTGTACAAATGTTTTCATTACGTAGATAGCTTTTACAACGCTTTAGTCAGGGCTATTAGTGTGCCCATTACCTGAACAGTGTTCGTTGTACCTACTAGGTATGTTTTTAACCCCTTCTTTCCTTCCCCCTTCCCCCTTCTTGATTCCCAGAGATCTTTACTTCTTTCTGTGCCCATGTGTGCCCATCAATTAGTTCCAAATTATTACAGAATGCATGTGGTGTTTGTTTTTCCATTCTTGAGATACTGCTCTTAGGATAATCATCTCCAGTTCCATCCAAACTGCTGCGAATTCATTTCTTTTTATGGCTGAGTAGTACTCATGGTATATACAGATGTATACATTTTGTTAATTCACTCATGAATTGACAGGCATTTTGGGTTGATTCCATATCCTTGCAATTGTGAATGGTGCTGCAATAAACATTCAAGTGCAGGTGTCTTTTTGATAAAATGACTTCTTTTCCTTTGGCAGATACCCAGAAGTAGGACTGCTGGATTGAATGGTAGGTCTACTTTTAGTTCTTTGTGAAATCTCCATAATGTTTTCCATAAAGGTTGTACCAATTTGCAGTCTCACCAACAGTATATTTGTGTTCCTTTCTCTCCGCATCCAAACCAGCATCTACTGTTTTGAAATTTTTTAATAAAAACCATCTAACAGGGATAAGGTGATACATCATTGTGGTTTTAATTTGCATTTCCCTGATGATTAGTGATATTGAGCATTTTTCAATGTTAATTGGCCATTTCTCTATCTTCTTAAGCTTCTGTTCATGTCTTTTGGCCACTTTTTAATGAGGTTGTTTGATTTTTTTCCATGCTGATTTGATCTCTTTGTAGATTCTGGATATTAGCCCTTTATCGGATGTATACATTGCAAATATTTTCTCCCATTCTGCAGGTTATCTATCTGCTCTGTTGATTATTCCCTTGGCTGTACAAAAGCTTTTTTAATTTAATCAAGCCCCACTTCTTTATGTCTGTTGTTGCTGTAATTGCCTTTGGGGTCTTAGTCATAATTCTTTGTCTAGGCTGATATCTGGAAAACTGGTTCTGACATTTTATTCCAGAATTTTTATGGTTTCTTGCCTTACATTCACATCTGTTATCCATCTTGAATTAATTTTTTGTGACTGGTAAGAGACAGGGTCCTGTTTCATTGTTCTGCATGTGGCCATCCAATCTTCCTAGCACCATTTATTGAATAGGGCTTCTTTTCCTCAACGTATGTTGTTGTCCGCTTTGCTGAAGATCAGTTAGCTATAGGTAGACGGTTTTATATCTGGATTCTCTCTTCTGTTCCATTGCTCTATGTCTCTATTTTTGTACCAATACCATGCTGTTTTGGTTACTATAGTCTTGTAGCATAATATGAAGTTTGATAACGTGATACCTCCAGACTTCTTCCTTTTGCTTAAGATTGCTTTGCCTATTTAGGCTCTTTTTGGTTCTAAACAAAGGGTAGAATTATTTTTTATAGATCTGTGAAATATGACATTGGTATTTTGATGGGGATTGTGTTGAATCTGTAAGTCACTTTGGGCAGTACAGACATTTTTAACAATGTTGATTCTACCAATCCATGAGCATGATATGTGTTTCCATTTCTTTGTGTCATCTGTGATTTCTTTCCACAGTGTTTTCATAGTTCTCCTTGTACAGATCTTTCACCTCCTTGGTTAAGTATACATTACTAAATATTTTATTTTGTATGTAGCTATTGTGAATGATATTGAGTGTTTGATTTGACTCTCAGCTTGACTGTTACTGGTATATAGAAATGCTACTGATTTGTGTACACTGATTTTATAACCTGAGACTTTGCTGAATTTATCAATTCCAGGAGTCTCCTGATGGAGTCTTTGGGATTTTCTAGATTCAAGATTAGATTATATCATCAGTGAAAAGTGATAGTTTGACCTCCTCTTTTCCTATTTGGATACCCTTTCTTTCTTTCTCTTGTCTGACTGCTCTGGCTAGGACTTCAAGCACTATGTCAAATAGAAATAGTGACAGTGGACATTTGTCTTGTTCCAGTTCTTAAGGGGAATGCTTTCGACTTTCCCCCAGTTAGTACGATGTTGGCTGTGGGTCTGTCATACATGGCTTTCATAATTTTGAGGTATATTCCTTCTATGCCTAGTCTGTTGAGGGTTTTTATCATGAAAGGGTGCTGGTTTTGCCAAATGCTTTCTCTGCATCTACTGAGATGATCATATGGTCTTTGCTTTTGCAACTGTTTATGTGATGAATCACATTTATTGATTTACATATGTTGAAGTATCCTTGCATCCCTGGGATGAAGCCCACTTGGTCATGGTGGATTTTTTTTTTTTTTTAAGTGCTGCTGAGTTCTGTTTGCTAGTATTTTATTGAGGATTTTTGCATCTTTACTCACAAGGGATACTGGTCTGTTGTTTTCTTTTTTTCTTGTGTCCTTTCCTGGCTTTGGTATCAGAGTGATACTGGCTTCATAGAATGATTTGGGGAGGACTGCCTCCTTCTAGATGTTATGGAATAATTTCTGTAGTATGGGTAGCAGCTCTTCTTTGTAGGTTTGGTAGAACTGAGCTGTGACTCCATCTGGTAAGGGGCTTTTTTTAGTTGGAAGAATTTATTACTGCTTCAATCTCACTGCTCGTTATTGGTCTGTTCAGTTCTATTTCTTCCTGATTGAGTCTTGGGAGTGTTTCCAGTAATTTGTCCATTTCCTCAACATTTTGTATTTCTGTGGTATGAGTTGTAATATTTCCTTTTTCTTTTCTGATTGAGCTTATTTGGGTCCTTTCTCTTCTTTTCCTGGTTAATCTAGCAAGAGGTCTGTCGAATTTTGTTTATCTTTTCAAATAACCACTTTTTGTTTCATTTATCCTTTGTATTTTTTTGTTGTCCATTTCATTTACTTCGGTACTGACTTTAATTCTTTCTTTTCTTCTGCTGACTTTGGGTTTGGTTTGTTCTTTCTTTTTTAGTTCTTTAAGATGTGTAGTTAGGTTGTTAATTTGTGATCTTTCTGTCTTTTTGATGTAGGCATTTAAAGCTATGAATTTTATCCTTAGGACTGCTTTTGCTGAATCCCATAAATTTTGGTAGCTTGTGTCCCGTTTGCTCAGTTTCAGAAATTTTTTGATTTCCATCTTAATTTAATTATTGACCCAATAATCGTTCAGCAGCATGTTGTTTAATTTCCATGACTTTGTGTAGATTTGAGTCTCCTGGAATTGATTTCTAGTTTTATTCCACTGTGGTCTAAGATACATGGTACAATTTTAATTTTTTTGGATTTGTTGAAACATGTTTTATAATCTAAGATAGATCAATCTTGGAGAATTTCCCATGTGGTGATGAGAAGATGTACCTTCAGTAGTTTTTTGGTAGAATGTTCTGTAAATGTCTACTAGGCCCATTTGTTGTAGAGTCCCACTTAAGTCCAGTGTTTCTTTATTTATTTCCTGCTTCAATGATCTGCCTAGCTATGTCAGTGGGGTGTTGAAGTCCCCAGCAATTATGATCCTGCTGTTTATCTCTTTGCTTAGCTCTACTAGAATTTGCTTTATGAATCTGGGAGCTCCAGTGTTAGGTGCATATACATTTAGGGTTGCTATGTATGTGAAACTGCTCCCTTTACCATTACATAATGCCAATCTTTGTCTTTCTTTACCTTTGTTGATTTAAAGTCAATTTTATCTGATGTAAGAATGATTACACCTGCTCTCTTTTGGTTTCCATTTGTGTGGAATACTTTTTTTCCCATTCCTTCACCTGAAGTCTTTATGGGTCCTTGTGGGTTAGGTGCATTTCCTGGAGACAGCAAGATATATATATCTTTTTCCATTCAGCCAGCCTATGTCTCTTGAGTGGGGCAGTCAGACCATTCACGTTGAGTGACAGAATTCGTAGGTGAGACGCTGTTCTGTTCATCATGTTGGGTAGTACCTTAATGCATTGTTTTCCCTCTTGTGCTATTTTTTAATATGAGCTGAGAGCTTTAGCTTTTGAGTGGTTTTCACTGGTGGGTGTCTTGTTGTACTGATCCACATATAATGTACTTCTGAGTATTTCATGCATGGCAGGTCTGGTCTTCACAGATTCCTTCAGTGTTTGCTTGTCAAGAAAAGCCTTTAGTTTTGCAGGATACAAAATTCTTGGCTGGCAATTGTTCTATTTAGCAAAACTGAAGATGAGGCCCCAATCCCTTCTGGCTTGTAAGGTCTCCACTAATCAGTCTGTGGTTAGCCTGATGGGTTTTCCTTTGTAAGTTACTTGACGTTTTCACCTCACAGCTCACAGGAGTTCCTTCTTCATATTGGCTTTGAGCAGGCTGATGACTGTATGTCTTGGTGATTGCCTCTTCACAGTGAATCTACCAGGCATTCGCAGGGCTTCTTGTACCCGGATGTCTAAATCTCTAGCAAGACCAGGGAAGTTTTCCTTATTTATTCCCCCAAATAGGTTTTCTAGTCCTTGTGCTTTCTCTTCTTCACCCTAAGGGATGCCTATGATTCTTACGTTTGGTCATTTTACATAATCCCTTATTTCTTGTAGGCTGTGTTCATTCCTCTTGATTCTTTATTCTCTACTTTTGACTGGCTGGGTTAATTCGAAAGAGTTGTCTTCAAGCTGTGAAATTCTTGTTTCTACCTGGTCTAGTGTATTCTTCAAGCTCTCCACCATGTTTTGTATTCCCTTAAATGAACTTACCATTTCCAGAAGTTGTACTTGTTTTTTAAATATATATATGTCTATCTCTTTAGTGAATTCTTCATTCATTGCCCAAAGTGTTTTTCTGGTTTTTTTGATTTGGTTTTCCATTTTCTCTTGTATTTCGTTGTGCTTCTTTACAATCCGTATCTGGAATTCTTTATCTGTCATTTCAATATTTTCATTTTGGTTGGGATCCATTGCTAGAGAGCTGGTACGTCCTTTTGGGGTGTCCTTTTACTCTGATTTTTCATGCTTTCAGAGTTTTTGCACTGATTCCTTCTTATCTGGAGCAGCTGTCACTTCTTGTTTTTGGATTTTCTTTTGTTTATATGGGGCTTCCCCCTCCGCACTCTTAAGGATATGCCTGTAGCATATGTTGGGTAAGAACCTTTGGCTTTCCTTGTGGGTGCTTTGATGGGAGTCTAGGTTCTGGATAAACGTCTTGGTTATAGATACCCTTAGTGTGGTGGTTTTCTCAGTTGCTAGTTATTTCTAATGGTGAGCTAAGTGTGTGGGCAGATTCACTGTCTCTTGCTGATGAGGGAAGATGGAGGTCTTTGAAATCCTCTCTTTTTCACCAGCCTTGTGGTCTTCTTAACAGCGTGAATTATACTGGGATGCCCAGTTTAATCTGAGACAGTAGGTAGTGCTTGCAGGTAAGAATCAGCCACGTGCTGTATGATTGAGTCAGTAAATCCTGTAAGGGTTGTACAAGTTGTCCTCCCTGCCAGTAGGTGGTGACTGCCAGAAGGAAACAGCTGCAGTGTTGTTTTTCTGGGATCTGTGACCGGCTCTATCCCCTCAGGAGAAGCACTTGAATGCCCTAGGCAGTGGGCAGAGTTCTGGAGCTCCCAGGGGACTCCTTAATCATCACCACAGCAGAGGTGGGTGGAGGAGTGAGGCTGGGTGGAGCTGGATCAGGTAAGCCTGCCTTCAGGCTCCACAAAGGCCTGTAAGGGAGCCTTCTCTGCAGGGCTCAAGAGTCTGCTCCCAGGCTACTGGGGGGAGCCACCAGGGAGGAGCTGAAGTAGCCCCACGAAGCCAGAAAGTCTGCTTGTGGGGGCAGGGTCATCTGAGATTCATAATCTGGCTGTCAGAAGTGGGTTTCGCTCTTCTCTCTCTCACTCCCGAGGTCTCCTTCCAGCATCTCGCCATAGGCAGGAGCTCAAACTAGCTGAGCTCACCAGCAATGGTGCTTTGGGCTGGGAGCTTCCCTGTCCAGGATCCTGCTCCATGCCAACAGTTTTCCTGTGGGTGGAAGGGTGCTCCACGCATACTGGGGCTCAGACCCATACTGCACTCTCCTCTGAGTCTTGCCCATGACTGCTCCTCTGCCTCCCAAGATGAGTTCACAAGTCTCCCCTCCATGTCTCCAGGCAATACCATTAAGTCCTGGGGGTATGGGATCTAGCCTGTGGGCCTGTCCCTGGGTCCCCCAAGTTCAATCCATGACCATGCTAGGGAGAAGCATGCTGGTGCCTGTAAAGCACTCAAGCAGATTTGATGTCCTTCCACTTCTGGGTATGTCCTGCTCTGCTGAAGCGGCCACACGAGCAACACCTGGGAGGGCCAGGAGGCAAGGAGCTCACAGCCCCAGTACCCCTGGGTTTCTAGCAGATCTTTAAGAAGAAAGGTATGAGCTCCACTCTCTGTGGAAGCCTCAGTGTGGTAGGCACACCAGCAAAGGGGAAATAGCCGCTTCTGGAAGTCACGGCTCAATCGTCCCTCTAGGCAGCAGCAGATGGGGAGGGGTGAGGGAAGAAAAGAGTCTGAATGGAGGACAGCTAGCATTCTGGTTGTCTTTGTCTCTCTCTTGAAGGCAGCATGCCCAAAATGCCTTAAGCTCTGGGGTCATGCAGATTCCCCAGGACCCACCAACACCTGGCTCCCATGGTCTGGGCCGGAGTTTGGAAATGTCTGCGTGGGAACAAGCGAGACAAAAACTGAGGGGCTGAAGCTCCCTGGGAAGGACAAAGGTGCACAGTGGCTAGAGAAGCAATATGGGGCTGGCTGTCTCAGCTCGGGTCTGCAGTTACAGGAAGTGAGCTCAAAAGGGCTGGCAGCCTGGTGCATTGTCCTCAAAAAGGTCCCAGTTCACTGGTGGCAGCAGCTTTTTGGCTCGCGAGGGTAGAAAGGCTCTCCAGCAGATCAGAAGCCTACTGACTTCCAGAAGTGTGAGGTAGGGAGAAACACCTACCCTTTTTGCCAGGCTCCAAGCCTCTCAGGGGTTGATCTCTGCCAATATCTTACTCCTTCTTATTTTGCTTTGCAACTTCTTTCCATGGAATCTCTGGTAGGTTCTGGCACTTTTCTCCCAGAATAACACCCAATCTATTGTTTTTCTTTTTCATCTAAAATTTTTCCTTCTTTCTGAGACAATCTGGTAATGGATATCTGCAGTCAGCCATCTTTAGAGACAGTTGTTACATGCATTTGTATTACATGGCACTGCCCTAGAGTTTATAACATATATCTTTGATTTAGCAAAGTCTAATGTTTAGTGGTACTTTTGCCCCTATTCACGGCATAGCAATGACCTTAGAACACTAACCTTATCCCTTCCATCTAGACTTACACGCTACTGTTATCTAGTCCCATAAGTTTTAGTTTTGCCTTATAGAGTATATTTCATTTGGATTAACTATTTTTGTTGCTCTTCATTCCTTTCTACATCTCTTACCTTCTATCAGAATAATTTTCCTTCCACTCAAATATATGAATTATATCTCAATAAAGGTGTTAAATAATAAAATACACAGGGAATAGGATGTAGGTAAGGTTATTAGAATTGCAGTGAAAACTTATTCAGGATCCCACAATTTAAAAAGCAAAAGTATTCTCTACAAAGGCCTTTTTATTGGGCCTCTTATTTTGCCACAACCATTACCAGGTTAGTCCAGCTCTAGACTAAAATAAGCTTTCTTGTCCACTTGCTTATTTGGTGTTAATTTCTCCACTCAAAATAAGGTACTCGAAATAGCTTTATTTTTTCCACTTTTATGGGTCCTAATATCAATAAATGAAGGCAAAAGGAAGGAGCAAGTTTGCTGTATGGCATAAACTTGCTCCTGCTGTCTGTTTCCCATATCAGAAATTTTCTCATCCTCTAATTCAGGGGCCAGCACATGACATAAATAAAACTTTATTGTTACACAACCACATGCTGATCATTTATGAACTGTTTATGGCTGCTCTCATAAAACAGAAAGTATGGCCTGCAAGCTTAAAATATTTACTACCTTGCCCTTTAATTAAATGTTTGCAGACCCCTACTCTAATCAGTATGAGCTTCAGTTCATACTGTCTCACTTCTATTACAGAACACCTGTTAGCCATCAATATACTTTCTATATATAATCACATTACATTACTGTTATTAAAAATTTCTCTCATAATCTATTATGTTTACTTGATTCTATAGTTATGACTGCATTTCAATGTACAGTCAGGAGAGGGGTTTGTAGGTTCTGCTATTTGTCTTCTGTCTTACCCAGAAGTAAAATCCATTTATTTTCAACCAATAAAAATTTCCTGAGCATTATTATGTGCTAGGAATAGTACTAGACACCAGAGAATGAACCACTAACAAGCTAGAAATAATGGCTGCCCTCATGGAATTCACATTCAGAAAAGAGAGTAAGAGAAATGCAAAATAAAATGAGGCAAAATAGAGGGTGGTAAGTATTAATATTAAGAAAACTAACAAACGGTTAAGAGTGAAAGTAATAAAGGGAGACATACTTTCTGATACTTTAGAAAAATCTCTCTAAAGAGATAATGTTTAAAATGCGATCTTAAAGATAAATAGGAGCTAAGAAATCAAGGGATGGAAAGAAAAGCATTACAGACAAAGGCCAGAAATATTGGCATATTCACGGAACTGAAAGAAAACAAGTATGGTCAGAACATAGAAAAAGAGAGAGATCTATATAAGATTAAATTGGAGAAGTAGGCAAGGTCCAGAACATAAAGAGCTCTGTAATTAATGTAAGAAATACAATCTAAACTTTTAAGTCAGGAAGGCATTAAAGTATCTAAAATAGGGAAGTGGCAGGATGCAAATTACATTTAAAATCATTCTTGTTACTAGACAGAAAACAGACTGGAAGGGGACATGAGAGTAGTTACCGGTCTGGTGTAATATTCCAGGAAAAAGATGACAAAAATTGGTTGGTCCCAAAGTGGTGGCAATGGAGACATAAATAGACTATTCAAAATAACTTGTTAATTAGATATGTATGGGGAGTAGGAGGGAGTGAGACAAAGAATGATCGCAATGATTGTGGCTTGAGCCACTGGATAGTTACTGATGTAATTTACAAGACTAAGCGGCCAGGTAGAAGGAAAGGAGGTAGAAAATGATAACTCCATTTTGGACAAGTTAATATTTAAATATCTCTGAGATTCCACATGGAGATGGATAAAAAATATGGAACTCAAAGGAAAAGTCTAGGCTAGATACATAAATTTAGCAGCAAAAAGGGAAAAAGATATTTACAATCAAATATATAAATTTCTAAATATCCCTTTTTGTCCTAACAGTAAAAGAGGTAGTAACAGTTTTCTTTCTTTACTTCTCTGTCTTTCAGTGGAAAAAAGAAGTACCATGCTCTAAATGGTAAAGGAAGAAGAAAATATAAGGAAACTGGTAATACTAATTGCTACCAAGGAGGAGAACCAGCTGGGTAGAAACAAGGGTGAAGGGGAAACTATTTTTTACAATGTATCCTTTTACATCTTTTTAGAATTCTGTAGCATATGAATGTAATACCTATTCAAAGATTTGTTTATATTAAGGAGAGCCCACCAGAGTCTAGACAGAGCACCTAGATGAACAAGTCAAGGTGTCCATGCTCCTAGGCAATTTCTTAAACCCTCCAAGAATATACGGAAAAAAGGGTAAAAGCATCAGTACCTACCTAAGTTACAAATGAAATTTTCCATTACAAGTCTCAATTATTAATCATATTATCAAAAGATTTATGAACTAGAAATGACTGAGTTCAATAATCCAATCCTTCTCATTTTACAGATAATATAATCAGAACTACCTATTACTAAGACGCCAAATATCATGCTTTGCTTTTATACACACACACACACACACACACACATAGAGAGAGAGAGAGAGAGAAGAAGAAGACAAACAGACAGACAGGGTCTTCCTCTGTCACCCAGGCTAGAGTGCAGGGGTGTTATCACTGATCACTGCAACCTCAAATTCCTGGGTTCAAGTGATCCTCCTGTCTCAGCCTCCAGAGTAGCTGGGACTTACAGGTGCATGCCACCATGCCTGGCTAATTTTTAAACTTTTTGTAAAGATAGGTCTGGGCGGGGGGTTGTCTTGCTATTGCACCGGTTGGTCTCAAACACCTAACCTCAAGCAATCCTTCCGCCTCAGCCTCCCAAAGTGCTAGGATTACAGGTGTGAGCCACCATGCCCCAGCCCAAGTCAATATTTTAAATGGCAAAATAATGATCACCAACATCATTATCCAGTTAACAGTGAATTTACTTTATCAACCAAGTGTATTATCAACTAAGTGTTCAAATGTACTAGTTACCTCCATCTACTATCCCCTCAGTTTTCTATGTCCCCAACCTGCTGCTTAAGGTAATTACACAAAGGATACTAAAAACTTAAAATAACCTTTGCTATCACCTTTTCACAATGTAGTTTTTAAATCTGCAATTGGACGCCTTGGTTCTAACTTGGTGAACAAAATTTAATTCAGTTTTTTCAAATGAATGAAAAACATTCCAGTAACACTAAGACCACTTTACTTTTAAAGTATGCAAATAGTCATCAGAATGGCTAGCATTTAATGGACATCTACTAAATGTGCTGGGCACTATGCTGTACACTTAATATTTTATCTCATTTAATTTGTGCAATAACCCTGTGGAACAAATATTATTTCTAGTTCACAGGTAAGAAAAATAAAGCTAATAACAGTTACTTCCCAAAATTACATATCTAGAAATTGAGGGAGTTCATGACACTAAAATCCATATTCTTCTTACTATATCAACAGTTTTGAAACTTTTTGGTCTTAGGACCCCGTTATACTCTTAAAAATTATTAAAGATCCCAAAGCCTTTTGTATGTACATATCTACTGATAGCTACCATATTAGAAATGAGAATTGAAAAATTTAAAAATTTTACTTATTAATTTTAAAACCACAATAAACTCATTACATGTTAACATATAATTTTTATGAAAAAATTAACTGCATTTTTCAAAACAATGAGTGACAAGAGCAGTACTATTTTAAATTCTTTAATTAAAGACAAATAAATTTCTTTAATGTCTGGCTTAATAGAAAACAGCTCAATTTTTATATTTGCTTCTGCAATTAATCATTAGATGTAAAATGTTTTGAAGTGTATGAAGAAAATCCAGCTTCCCACACATTCGTAGGTGAAAAAAAAGAGTATTTTAATAGGCTTTTCAGATAGTTAGGAATATTCTTTGAATCTATACCAAAACTGAGTAAGTGGTCATTTCTTAAAAGTTAGTTGCAATATGGAATCTAAAATCATAACAACAAGCTTTCTGTACAGTGTTAAACTGAAATACATTGGTCTCTCTTACACTTTGAATAGATCTTTTGCTGATGCATGGTTTTGTAACATCATGCATTGATCATTCAAAAATATTGATTGACCAAGTTATGCAGATCTTCCACATGTTGACACATTTCACTATACAATATCCAAAAAAAAAAAAAATCGCTTTTGGTAATATCACTTCCAATCTGACCAGAACGATCTTTTAAGTACTGGGAATCCATTGAGCTTACCAAGGCAGAGAAAAGTTCTCCAAATTTCTAATTCTCATTTGAAAGGATGAATTTTTTCATTGGCAACAAGTACTGTCATTTGTTTTCTTTGAAGTCATAGGCTTACTTCATTCATTTTCCAGAAAATGTTTGTCAAATATCCAAATTATAATAACCCTAGTTTGTTTGTAAGCTGTTCTTTCATGTAAAAATGATGTTCTATGAAAAAAGTGGCTAGTTCAGCTTACAACTCCATTTCACAAATGTTTTCCCTTATTTACCCTTCAGATTACAACAGAAGAGCATCATGCACAATCCCCATATCACAAAGAATACCAAAAAGGCATGTACTCAAGATTAAGATTTAATAAAATTCACCATTTTCACAGTTTCACCAAAACATTAAGTGAAACTGGCATTTTAATTTTATTTTTAAAAATTTTTTATTGCAAGCATGTGGCAATGAATACTACAATGACTACTAACAGTTTGGTGCCCTAACTTGTTCTAAGTGCCAACAAATTTACTCACCATTGCCTTTGTACCATCAGTGAAAATGTCAGCACAGTGAAAAAGGCAAGCAATGACTTGATATTGTCATAAAGTTTTTACTTCATGCATGCCTTAATCATAGAGCAAAGCAGGAAATTACAAGTACTAAAACCAACATAGCTCCAAGTTCTACAGACATCTTCAAGTCACTAACCAAGGAAGCAGTAAAAAGGGAGAATTTATGCATTTGATCTCAAAAATGGTACTATACTACTAAAATTCACATACGCACATAATCTTACATCCAAACTATCAACTCCTACCAGCTCTATCTTCCCATCACTTCCAGTTACCCACCCTAACCCATGCCCACCCAAGTTTCTGCTTCACATAGCCACCAGAATGAGCCTCTTAAAATCAGTGTGTCTCCTCTCCTCAAAACCCTCCGACAGCTTTCCATGTTGCTCCCTGTGAAAGCCAAAATCCTTAACAATGGTCTACAAAAGTTCTACATGCTTACACTCCCAACTACCTCTCAAATCTCACATATCCTATCACTCTCCCCGTTGCTCACTTTGTTCCAGCCACATTTACCTTCTTCCTATTCCCAGAAAGTGCTACCTTTGCATTTGCTATTTTCTGCTTGAAATTCTGTTCTGCCCAGTATCTGCTCCCTAATTTTCTTGAGGTAGCTGCTTAAATTTCTTTTACTCACATCTTCCCTGACCCTGACTGCAATGACATAATTATTACCTCTCCTCCCCATACTCCCAGCACTCACTCTCACTCTCTCTCTCTCTCTCTCTCTGTAGCCTCCTCACTTTGCTTTATTTTACTCTTTAATACTTATCAAGGCCAGGCATGGTAGCTCACACCTGTAATCCTAGCACTTTGGGAGGCCAAGGCAGGAGGATCACTTGAGCTCAGGAGTTTGAGACCAGCATCATAGTAAGACCCCTTCTCTACAAAAAAATAGAAAAATTAGCCAGTTGTGGTGTCACATGCCTGTAGTCCCAGCTACTCGGGAGGCTGAGGCAGGAGGATTGCCTGAGCCCAGGAGTTTAAGGTGATAATGAGCTATGACGACATCAGGTCCTCATGCCCAGGCAACAAAAACAAACAAAAAAAAACCCTTATCATTATCAGTCATACCATATATTTATTAGTTTGTTTATTGTCTGTCTCTCCCACTAGAATGTGGGCTCCATGAGAACAGGGACTTTGTCAGTTTTGTTCACTGTTGTAACCCTAGCACCTGAAACACTGTGTATCATATATTATTAGGAGCTTAGTATAGATCTGTTGAATGAATGAATGAACCAACAGAAGAAAAAAGAAACCATAAAGAATCAGAAGAGCAGTGTCAAAATCTGTTTTTACTTTCTAAAAAGCATTTTACCCCAGGGCAACGCAGGGACAATTCAACCCAGGACAATGCTCCCCAGAACTCTCTATGAAAACCAAAGGATATATATACATAAGAGGATAAGTGACACAGCACAGGTGGTTTTATAGACTTCAGTATAGTGCTTAAAAGAGAGAGCGTGCAGTAACTTCCTGACAGATATCTGCAGCCAAGAATCCAAATGCAATGAACCAAGCTACACCAATAGCTAAAGGTGACTTATAGGAGAGTCAGATAAACCTAATGCTTTAGTTAGACTGACATGGAGTATGAATTCAAGCATCAGCTACAACCTCAATTCAAGTCCTATCTAAACCTCAAAAGCAAGAGTAGCTTCTGCTGGAAGGTAATTAATACCAAGGATGAGAGCAAGATACTGATATTAATTGGTATTACTATTATATGAGCCTTCAGAGTTAAAATATTTTCAAGTCCATTCTCGCATTTGAGACTATAATGCCGCAAGAGATAGATATTATTATATTTACTTATTTCAGAGGTTCAGTAAATAGCATGTCATAAAAACCAGTTCAAAGAGAAGCATGGTCTCAAACTCAGATATGATTCCAAATATAGAGATGGCAAAAGACCTTTCCCTTTTCCTACCCCCACTTTACATACTTCAGTCTTGCTCTAAAACTGATCTCCGATCTTTCCCTCAAGAAAATAAATGGTATAGGTACAGGAACATATTGTTTATCTGGCCCACTCCCATCCAATTCTCTAAGAACTACACTCATTTTCTAGGACCTAAAGCATCCTGACAATTACATTGTACTCTGAATTAAGGTAGATTTCTATGACTAAAGAATGACATTACTTTGGGGCAGCCATACTACCCAAAACTCAATTCTCCAATGAATCCTCTAGAATTCTCCTTCCTCATTGAGGATGCCCAGGACCCAACATCACTAATAACTGTCCATTTCTGCTACCGTTTTTGCCACAATTGGAGAGTCAGAATTTCTACACCTATTTCAGCTCAGTGCTGGAAAGGGAAAAAAAGACTCCTCACTCCCTTTTAGGAAGTGCCATACAGACATGCTCATATCACATTTGTAAGTGGTGGGTCAAGTCCTATAGTGCTAATGCCAATACCATTAGGAAATATAGCCACTCAACCTAAACACAGTCAGTCCTACTCTGTTGGAGATGCACGTGGGGAAGAAAGAGGAGAAAGGAGGAAGATCATATCCATCTAATCATGATCAACTGAATCAACTCTGGTAGATCAATGGAGTAACAGATTTCACTGCCAAATCACCCTCGTACCAAGTGAAGGTGTGTAACACATTTTTAATGTGTTAAAATCTTGAGCTTCTAGACGCTACTTTTTTCCTAAGAGAAACTGAGATCTTACAAAAACAAAGTTCTGGGAAGACTACAAAACATAAAGCAAACAAATATAAAAACTACCAATATTCTTTTACAGACATGTCATCATTAACCCTCTCCTGGCTAAAACTGTTCACAGAGGCTTAATTCGAGGTTTTCTTTGCCATACAGAGCTTAGCTTTATAGTTGCCCCTTCTCAAAGAGACTCATTACACTTCGTTTACATCACCCATCTCTCAGATTTTAGTGACAAAAACAAAGCAGAAAAATATCAAAAAGATTTATATAGAATAAGCCAAAATAAACATACTGCATGGTGACCAGATTATCCTGTCTTTTCAATTCTCAAATGCACATTTTTAATCTTTCTGAAATTAGAATTTTAAAAAAATCTCTGGCTGAAGAAATCAGCCAGCCACCGAGCAGAGATGTTATACATGTGAACCATTTCATTGTGACTGCACTGAGTTACCTGCATTGGCAGGAATACTCTTGATTAAATTTTAACTTAAATTTGAAATCTTCAGTCATTGTGTGAAATAGCTTCAAGAACATATCACAGCTTGGTGAAAATGAAAATTAACTGTATATAGAGAAGATGGCTTATCACATGCCAGGCAATGTAATTAAAGGCAGTAGAAACTGCCAAATCTCTCAAAATACATCAGAAATTTTTTAAATCTAGGAAAGGCTGGTTTGAGCACTTCATATATCCACAACTTTCATCACTCTGGCACATAAATGCTTCTGACTAGCATCCAAGAGAAGCTGCTTAACTTCTTAAGGATATCTAACTCAGGGAAAACACAAATTATAAGTTTAACAAATAGGAAGTTCAGTCAAAACCACGAAAGTCTTCCATATGTTTCATATCATTCTCAATTCTAACGGTGTTTTAAAAAAGCAAAATCATTATTATCAATTATAAAATATGGCATGTCATCAAGATGCTTTGCCAAATTACTGATGGCAAAAAGTGATTCAGAAAAATCTTTACATTCAGAATGTGAAAAAAAGCTTAGATTCAATCTTTAATTTTATACTAAGAAAAAAGTGGTAGATAACTAAAGATACACTAAAGATACAAAGTTTAATAATTTTGTATACTTTTAATATACTATTTCTTTTCTCCACTCAAAAAGAGCAGTTTTAAGTAAGTCATGAGTTACAATCATTTGGCATATTTGAATGCAGTATATATATGATTTTACAGCTATTACTGTATTAAACTTATACTTCAAGAGATACGTTTCGATCCAGAATACAATACATTCCTCAAAATAACTGATGGCTTAAAAAAAGCAATTCCTACTCAACCAACGTTTCACCACAAAAGAAAAAGCTCTATCTTTGCTCCTATTCAATTGAAGTCAATAATTTGCAAACACGCACATACACCACCCCCCCACAAAAAAGTTTACCAAAACAGAGATCAGTGAAAACTGTAAGAGCTAATAATGCATAGTCAACTAAATAGTGACCAAATGAGGATTCAATAAGACTAACAAAATAAAATTTAATAGATCTAAAGTCCTGTGTTGAGGTTAAAAAAATAAACACAAGGGATAGAATGGAAAGAGAGCATCTAAGATGACTTGAGAAAAAATGTTAAAAAATTAACATCCTCTGTGCTGCTTAACTGCATAACTGTGTGCTGCTTTAGAGCAATAAATACAGCCTTATTGTTGTCTTTGCTCATGAGACTAATACGGCTCCAGCACTGAGTTAGTTCTAGGCACCATCCTCTAAGGCAGCAGTCCCCAACATTTTTGGCACTAAGGACTGGTTTCATGGAAGACAATTATTTCACTGACCAGGAGGTAGGGGAAGTGGGCAGCAGAGCTATACCGATGGGTAGTGGTCCGCGGCCAGTGGGTTGGGGACCGCATCTCTGAGGGAAGAACGAACAAACTAGAGTGACAAAGATTTCATTTACTTATTTAATACACTTATATAGTATTTACTGTCTCAGGGACTATTTTAAACACTTTATAAACCAAGTCATATGAGGAATTGATACAGAGGTTAGGAATGTTTAACCTGAAGAGGAATATGATAGTTCTTGTCAAATATCTAAAGGGCTATCAGGGAGATGAAGTAGCCTATTTATGTGTGTTATCACATAAAAAAGAAATAACAAACAAGAGTAAGAGATTTGGGCTGTACTTTTAACTCTGAGAGCTGTCCAATGTCACAGTCTCTTTGCAAAGCTATTTTAAGGACTAAATACAGAAATATATATTAAAGAAACTTGCTATAAATTGCCACATACACATTATTAGAATTGACTTCCTGGCAATATAGTGGGTCCCAGTCAATAGAAATAGTTACAAAAAAGCTGATCATAGGCTTTGGAGTACTTGCTATTAATTTGATTCCTAGCTTTGAAACTTAGTACTAAGTATGTGACTTCAGCAAAGTTTCCGTGCTTCTCTAGGCTTCACTTTTCTCACCTTTAAAATGAGCATAAAACCATCTGCTTTGCAGGGCAGTTGTGAGGATTAAATGTTATAATGTATAATGCTAATGTAAACACTTAGCACCCTTAGCACTTAGCACTCAATAAATTGTATCTATAATAATAATAATTACTATCATCATCATCAGGTTGTGAAAGGAATCCCTACAGTAAATATAAAACTATGATACATGGCATAATTGCATGACTCGGCTATGCACCTGTATGACTGTATGATTCTGCTATGCACCTATCATGTTATAACAATCCAACAATATTAGCTCATTTTTGTTTGAGTGATTTTTAAAACATTTATCTTTTATAATTTGAAAGGAAACATATCCTAAAAATCTAAATAAAGCATCTAGGTAAAATATCATTATTGCAAGTAATAATGTAATAATGCAACAGGGAAATTAAGAAGCTAGAGGAGAAAAACAGGAACTAAAGAAGCAGCACGTTAAATAGAAAATACTCTTCCCAGGAGACTTCACTGCAAGAGATTAGAACGGATATATTGCAGGGAGGAAAAGAATTGCATTTTCCACAGGTACGTGAACCACTGGTTATAGTCACCAGAAATATCAACAGTCTAAGGGCAGCTAAACACAATACAAAAGTTCCTTTAAAAAAGTGAATTTCAGTGGGCTAAGGGCAAAAGTTTAAGGGTATAGAGGATTCTAATTACTTTGAACAGAATTTGAAATTTAACAAATGTACCCCTAAACATTGGATTAAAGAACGTGGAAGCCCAACAACCCTGCAATTCAGTCAGTACCTTCTGTGATATTCATCCATCTCTTCTTTTAAAGGAAGTTAACTCTCAAACTCTCAAACTCTCAAAACGAATCTTTTATCTGTTTCAGGGGTATTTCAAGGTAATATAACTGTAGCTACTATGAAGAACAAATGTGAAAAACTTCCTAATAATTGACTAATAAGCTGAGGCTACAATCTATCTCCCACTAACAACTGTTTTCCAAAGGGGTAGAATAAAATTACCATCATCAAACAGCGTTTGTTACAAAAGTAAACTGACGAAATAAATGTAGGAATGAAAAACTGGGTGCAGCTTTAAGGTACTCTTTTGGGAATATGATTTATGATAAATGACAGGTGGTGACATTATTGCAACTACAATACAAGTGTAGTTGGAAAATTATACAACCAATAGAAACTTTACTGTTTTAATCTTAATTTTTGTCCTAATTTTAGGTAAGAAGCCTAGAGTCCAATGGAATTAAGAGAGCTTATTCCACAGGCAAGGAGTGATCAATATTTTCCAACTACCCAGTTTAAAATGGCCTATGATAGTAAATGTTAAAAACATCAGTGTTTACATTACTTTTCATTAATAAATTTACTGTTGCTTAAAAATCAACTCAATCATATTACTTTTTAAAATGAAAGAAAAAATTCAGCTGACAAGGTGAAAAGTAGAAATACAGTCCTTCAATAACAAATATACTATACTTTCTCATAAAGGCTATAATGAAATTACTATGAAAAATCATAGTACTATTTTTAGTCACAATCATCAGGATGAGCCATTACTATTAGCAATTATCTACATAAAACAAGCAAAAGATCAAATCTCTACTCCAACAAAAATTAGCTATTGAGAAGTCATTTTAATCGTTCCAAGTATCAAATGCCAACCAATTTCTACCGTGTGGCTTTCAGAAATCAAAGCATTGCAAGTTTCCTGAAAGCAGACAAAAAGGAGAAAGACAACCGGAGGGCAGGTAGAAATCACAACCTGTTGCAGTCAAATTGAGACAATGAAGGGAGGTGGGCAATTTTTATGTTCAAAATTAAAGAACAGAAGGTGGGAGAGAGAGAAAGAAAAAACATATAGTTCCATAAACAAAAAGGCCAGGTTGGATAGGAGGTAACCTAGAATTCCTGACAGTCCAGAATCAGCACACTGAAAGCTTGTTCAAAGATAAACAAAACAGCTTCTCACAGGAAACTTTGAAGGGGAAACATTCCTTTGCACCCACAGAAACCAACCCCCTGATCACTTGCATGCTATTACTGAATTGGTCATGATTTGCCGGTATTTGGCCTGGCTAATGGGCAAAGGAGAGGAAAGAAGGGTCTGCTCAAGGGGAGCCTAGGATTCCAGAGGCCTGGGAAGGCACATCCCAGGCTCGGGGAAGGAGTTAAGAGAGGGGGCTAGCACTCCTCACCGTGATTATCTTTCTGCCCGATATTGTGCGTGCGGATGAGAGAGGACAGTCTCCTCACATCCCCCTTGAAGACGCACTCGTGCACGGGGTAGTGTGCGGGGCAACTGCCTCCATCTGCGACGACAGCAACGGGGTTGGTGCCGGCTAGAAGAGCCGGGGACTGGGAGATGGTAGTCACAGAGGAATTGTGCAGCGGCAGGGCCGGGGCGCCGGGGGGATTGGAGGAGGCCGGAGCTGCCTTCAGCTGCAGCCGGTGGTGATGGTTACTGAAGAGCTTATGACAGGCTTTGCCGCCCTTGCCGCTGCTGCCTGTGCCAATCCTGCCTCCGGTAAAGGTGCCGCCGAGGGCAGCCGCCGCTTCCTCATCCCCGGGCTCCAGCAGATCCCCCTCTTCTTTGCTGGGCTTGTGGTCCCTCCGCAGTGAGCGGATCTTCTCCCCGGTCATCGCCGCCGCCAGGGGCGGGGGGGGATCCGGGAGGCTCACCACCGGCGACGGAGCTGGCGCTGCGGCGGCACAAGGCGATTAGAGCGGTGGCCAGGAGCCTCCAGCGCAGCATGAACTCCCAGAGCACCTCCGAGCCCGGGACAAACGCATCTCCCGGAGGAAGAAGAGCTGGCTCTCGCCTAGGCCCGAAGGGACGCGCGCTCGCTGGGGGGAGCTAGAGCTCAGATACCCACGACACTAGAATCCCAGTCCCGCAGCCACAGCCGCCACCTCCAGTGCCTCACACCGAAAAACAGGGCACGGCCATCTTCCCCTTGCCCCTCTCGCGAGAGCTCCGCTGAGAGCGAAGAGGGAGGAAACACCGCGATAAGTGAGCTGCCCGCTCCTTCCCCCGCACCTTCTTTTCCCAAAGTCTCTAGGCGCCGGCGCCTCCCAGGCAACGTGTTTCCGCCGGAGGCTGTAGTTTTGGAGCTAGCCGATCGAAACACAGCACTCACACAGGCAGCGCTTCTTGTGGGCGGTCTGAAATCTTAGCTGTGTTGGAGATGTTCCGTGCACGTTATAAACAATCACTTAAATCCTCCGACCTCTGAGCCTCCCGCAGAGAAGTGCAGAATGACGCCGCTGCACGCAGGATGTGATGTCACTGAGACACACAGGACACTCATTCAATAAACATTTACTAAGCATCTACTTCGTGCCATACACTGAGCTAGTAGATTTATAAAGCGCTACTCCGGAAGAATGACAGTCAAACTGAGTACAATATCCAACTGAGCGACGAAAAAGCAAAGGCGGGGAGCTGGGTAGCACAAAAAAGGGAGGGGCAAATTTTAATGTTGAGGTGTCAGAAAAGTCATCACAGAAGAGTTTAGGGGCTGACCTTGGAAAACGATGGGTTCCGAAAACGGAGAAAGAGGAGGTCATTCAAATATTTGTTAGATGAATTTCGGGCAGAGTCAAAGTACAGGGGGCGGGGTGGACACTCAAGGAGGGCAAATAATTGAGTAACTGGAATATCAATGGACTAGTTCATGGCCAAACTCAGCCTACTGTCAAATTCTAAAGTATTGTAAATCTTCCAACAATAAAACTTTGACAAAGTAACTAAAGCTCCAGGGCACGGGGGTCGGGGGGAGTAGTGGTGGGGGTTAGCAAAACGTCCTAAAGATCTTCACCCATTTATCTCTCCAAAGTCCCCATTTACTCTAACAGTTGGCTTCTCTCAAATCTTTTTTTCTTAATCAAACTTTACTACCTTCCCCCCACCACCTTCCCCGCCCCCCCAAAAAACAAAAACAAAAAACAACTCTGTGGGTCTCTGTTCATCCTCCAGTCACTCGGGATTTCATCTCTAATCTTCTTCCCAATCTGTTCAAATCAATCTCTTTCTCCCTTTTCTCTCTTAATTTCTTTGTTGGAGGAGGAGTTAGTTCCATTTATGTGAAAACATTACCCAATCAGCACCCCAAAGAATCCTCCCAAGAAAGCAGTAGAGACTGAACACATGTATAAAATAACATTTTGTGCTTCCACAATAGCAATATTTATTGTTAACTCTAAGCCAGGCAGGCAGCATGCTTGGCACTTTATATGCTGTTAGCTCCTCTGATAAGCATTATTATCTTCACTTGACAGTTGGAAAAACTTGCCCAATGTCTCAATGCTAGAACATGGCACAATCAAGTCTGACTCCAGGGCTACAGAGATAGGAAAGGCCAAATCATGCAGGCCTTTGTATGTCAACTTAAAAGTTTAAGTTTTATCCTACAACAAAATGCATAGCTTTTTAGGTATTTTAAACAGGGGCGTAGCATGATGAGATTTGCCTTTTTAGAAAGTTCACTCACTCATACTTTAGAAAATTATGTATCAAAAATGGATTACTGTACAAGGGAACTACACCAAACACAAGGAAAGTAAATCAAATAGTAAGCATGTTAATATACACATGCGAAAGTCTGGTAGAATATATACATCACACAGCGTGAACAGTAGTTATCTCTGGAAGATGGGATTGCTAAATCATATATTCCCTGGATTTTAGAAAATTTCTTATTAATTTTTTAAAGAAGTGTACAGTAATTCCAGTAAGATGATGAAAGCATGAAACAAGTTGGTAAGAGTGAGGCTGGAAAAGGTTTGAGTTGAAGTTCTTGTTGCTTATCCAAAAAGAGTTACATGGTGTACATTTTGGTTATTTGGAAATGAACCTGAGGAGACAGAGAACTGGGTGTAGGCTAGATTCAGGAGTTATCATTATACAGTAATTGATGCCCCAGAGGTGGCTTAGTTCCCCAAAGAAGAGTATGCAGAGTGAGAAATTAAGAAGGTCCAGTAGAATAAAACTTTGAAAACAACAATATTTAAATGGTATATATAGGAGGAAGTGTGTCTAGCATCCTATTATTATCAAAAGCTTATACCAAACATTGTACCATTATACTTGTGAATTATCTTATCTCTAGATCCAGAATTTAAAAGCACTTTATTAGTGGCTGCAACCCACAGATGAATGTGAAAATGCATAAGTGTCCCTCCAGTAAAATCAAACACCACAGACATCGAAAATAATATTCAGCCCTATTTTTTAGGGCTTACAGTATAAAAGGGAAAAAATGATTACAATACATTGTGAAAAATGTAAGAATTGAAATTATATGAGATCCCAATATTATATAGAGTAAGAAGTTATTAATTATATCTGGAGGAAATGGAAATCAGGTGATTAGGAAATCTTTCTGGAAGAGGTAATGTCTGAACCAAGTTTTAAAGATGGTATATGACCACATGAGTTGGCCAAATAGGCAAGGGGAAAAAGACATTATATGTAATAATAATTATTATAAAAATGACTATCATTTTCTGAGAGTTTACTATGTGTTAGGCATTGTTCCAAGCACATTTCAGGAACTATTTGATTTAATCCTCACAACTCCTCTATGAGGTACTGTCCCTATTTTACAGATGAGGAAAATGAGGGACAGATGAGGAAAATGAGGGGATCCCTCAGCTAATAAGCAGACATAAAGAAAATGGAATGTATAAATATAGCATGGCATTTGAGAATCATTGGAGCAGGGCAGGTGACAGAAAAAATGGTGGTAAATGAGACTAGAATGGAAGGCTGGGCTAGATCACAAAAAGCAAGGTAGGAAACTTGGACTATATATGGCAGGCAATGGAGTATTTGCAAAGGATTGCAAACACAGGAAAGACAGAATCATATTTAACCACCATAATGTGCAATCAACCAATGTCCCAAAGATTTTGCCAATCTCTCCAGTTTCACCTCTTACTACATTGCCAAATTCACTCTTCATTCTAACCAACACAATCCATGAACAGTTCCTTTTCCTTTTTCATGCCTCCATGCCTTTATATACACTGTTTCATATATCCAGAACTCATTTCCATTTTATCCACATAGACAACTCCTTCAGTTTGTCAAGAATCAGCTCAAATTTTATCTCTTCTTAGCACAAGGGTTTCTTTTTTCACTTGGCAAAGAATTCGGGGCCGGGAAATTACACTGAACTAAACCTCTAAATAAAATTTAGCATGCCCTTCTATTATGAATGTAGGCCACAAACCACTATAATATTGGCAGTAGTACCTGTGATTCTGCAACCAAAACAAACCACAGATATTGTCATACCACATTACAGTTGCTACAGACATCTCAAAATATCATTTACACTCATTACTACCTCAAAATTATGTTAATAATTATGACCATTGCTAGGTCTTGTTGAATGAGTTAATAAAGAAGCATATACGTTACTCTATCACACATCTGTTTTTTAAAATATTTTGATAGCCATTTGTTACACTAAATTTTCTTTGTAATCCTAAATATTTTATGCATTTAAAAGCATTGTCATGAAAATGGGTCCGTAGGCTTCTCCACACTCCCAAAGTGGTCCACGGCAAAAAAACAGAAGTTAGGAAGCCCTTCGTAGGAATCATTGATAACACCTCTCTATCACTCCCCTTCTCTCCTATCCCACAACCCATCATTCTGAATTAGAAGTCCCCCCTTTCTCTCCTTTCTAATTTTGCATTATAATTTCTGCAGACTCCTTGACATTCTTGTCTGTCTCCTTAACTGTTCCTTTGAGCTCTCGGAGTCCTGGAACTATGTTTATCATTGCCATATGCACAGTGCCTTACAGACAGTGAATGCTTAATATTAATAATAAACAGTTATTGAATTAATCAATTAATTACCACATAAAACCCCAAAGTATCTACAATGTACTGAGATAACTGTGAGCTCAGTCATGAGGTGCTTAATAAATTTATTAAGCAATCCAATCTGACTTCACTTAAATTGACTAGTACACCCCTGGATTCTTAGGTGAAGCCCAAGAGTTGATATATCATTGAGGACTTTTTTTTTAATTTTCAAGTATGATTAAATTCTATGGAAATTGATACAAATAAGGGATTTACTGACTTACATAACAGAAAGGTGCAGAGATAGTCTTCAAGAGCGGCCCCTCAGAATCCCATGTGAGTTTTCGAATCTCTCAGCGTGCCTCTTGGTTTGAAGCGTCCTCCTCAGGCCAGCTTCCCTCAACAACACAAGATGGCTGCCAGCAGTAACGGGTCACGTGCTTGCCCCTTCCGGTCGGAGGAGGCCCTCCAGCCACTCAAGTTCGGAGCTTGACGATCGCAAGACAGCCGGTCCAATCCCCGTGTCCTGCAGAATGTTGATTGGCTCAGGCCCAGTTACCTGAACAAATCCCTCTGAAGAAGATTACCCTGATTAGTTTTTGCCCAATCAGGACTCATCTCTGAGCTGGAGGTGTGGCCAAGCCCTCCAAACAGCAGCACTATTTCACAATGGAATGAGATGGGAAAGATGCTGGGGAGACAAACACAGGAGTGGTTAGCAAAAGTAGTACGCCCTCCCAGAGACTTAAAGAGGATTTAACTTGGAAAAAACCTGTTATCACAGTATGCTGGATTAAATATGATAAAATATGTAGTGATTATAAATTATATTGATACATATGAGTAAATAACTTCATGGTGAACGATGTATTTTTATTCAAATGTTACTGAGATAGAATTCAATCCAATGATTCAAGTATATAACTCAACTACTGAATTTAATATGTAATACTCTGTAGTTCCACAAATTAGCACTTCTTAATTTCTTTCCTGGTATAGTTAAGATTCCAAATAATACTCAATTTGCTTTGAATAGCAGAAAGCTTCTGATAAATGGGTGTCTTTTCAACTTTTTCTAATGACAGTTATGTTAGATGTCTTACATGTTCACAAACACTCAACATTAACTACATGGTTAAGCCTGGTTCTAAGAATGAATATTCTGAATTTTAGCAGAAATTTAGGTATCTGTATTAGCCTTAGACAAAGTACCTAATCCCTGTCCTGGTGTCTTCATTTAATAACAGCAATAGTATTGCAACATGAAATACAGAATAGCAGTACCGTACAAAATAAAATCTCACTAGTTGTATTTTATGAATGCATCAACCTACAATTAAGATTGGTAATTAGTAATTTACTCAATTCTCCTTGCATTGATACTGATGTTTCTAGTGTAAACATTAGTGCAAATTTAGTCTATATCTTTTTTTTCTCCTTCTCTGAAGGTTTGTATTTTATATTTTCATGATAATCCAGAATACGATTTCCTACACTCCACATTGGTTGAGCCAGGCCCACAGGTATTTTGTTTGGATGGATGACACAGCTGCCTGGCTAATCATCTCCAAAATCCGACAACACTCACAACAGTTCACTGACAAATGAAAATAACAAACCATATAAATCAATATCTTCTTCACACATTTTACTTCCCTCTCCCTAGGTCTCAGTATTTTTCTGTTTCCTCTAAACCTGCCTACTTCCTTTCTCAGAGGCAACGCTGGCACTTTTTTCCCTTCTACTATTTCTGATACGTGGTTATCAGTGATTTAGTCAGATTTCTCTTAAGTAATCAGAAAAAAAATCAGACAGGCAGGAGTTGCCAAGGAAACCACAGCCAATAGTTGCAGAAGTTCCTGAAGGAAGCAATTTCTTTGAGACAGATAACACACACAGATTGATTTGGGGAGAGAGGGAGAAAAGATGCCAGAGCATTGTAAGAGGTCAAGTCAATGAGATGAAAAGGAAAATAAAAAGTACAACATATCATCGATTAAATTATATTTAGATTACCAACAAAGGCTTGGAACAAGAGAATTAGGACAGGTGTAGGGCCCAAGGAAAAACATCCCTTTGGCCCTCTGAAGTTTCACTGAAAAACCAACTCACGCAAGGCAGATTGATTGGAGAAAGGAATACAGAACTTATTAACATGTACACAGGGAGAACCACAGAGTGATAACCCCAACCCCTCAATGAGGTTACAGACAGAAGTGGGCCTCAGAGCATGGCCAAAGTCAGATTATGGTAGTAAATCAGGTTACAGTGGCAAGACAGGTTATGGGAGCGAGAGAAGGGGAGGCTTGGCAGGAAAGGTGTTTTGTTAGGTGGATAAAATCTCACAGGTAGGAGTCCTCAGAGAGAATAGATGATAAATGTTTTTTTCAGATATTTAAGGTGCCAGACTCTCAGTTAATCTTTCCTAGATCCGGACAAGGGAAGACGTAGCTGCATTAACACAGATTTCCCCCACCAAAGACTGCTCTGCAAGGCTTTTTGCTGGCTGTCTGACAGCTATTTCAAAATGTGTAGAAGAAATATCTTTTGGGATAAAATATTTTGATTTCCTTCACAGGGATAGGAATGGGTGTTTCAGTGAAAGAAGAGGGTCAGACACAATTGGTAGGAGATGTGTAAGAGATTAAATGGCATAGATGGATAACGGTCAGTACATGTGTCCATAGCTTCCTGGATCTGTTTAATGTTAAATTACTTTATTGCTCAGAAGGCATCTAACTACATTCTGTATCTATTAGCCTAAATGTTCTTTAAGAACATCCAACTCAAAATGTCCAAAATGGAGCTCCTCTCCATCAGCAATCCCACCGACCAAATCTGTATTTCACTTTAATTATCTTTAACTCCTCCATTCCCCTAAACCCCATACTGAACCAGTCACCAAACCTAAAATTAAACCATGTTTCTCGATTTTCCACTGGCCATACTTGAGTTCAGGCCACTATTGCTTGAAACTGCCTCCGAACTGTTGTGTCCATGCTTGCATCACTCCACATCATTCACCCCTTGAATTGCCAGACCTATCAAATAAAATATTTTATCAAATAAAATATTGCACGGATATTTGCAATACTTGCAGTATTGTCCCATGGAATGTTTGGGATGTACTTATACCAAAAAATTATTTGTTATCTGAAATTCAAATTTAACTAGGCATCTTGTATTTCATCTGGCAAACTTACTCACCCCTCAAGCATTTGTTTGGCTTAAGAGTTACATATGTAGTTAAAGTAAAAAGCCAAATGTGTAGGAATAATAACACCAAATTCAGGATAGTGTTTTCAATGGAGCACGAAGAAGAACAATATCATCAGTTAGAGGTACACAGGAAACTCCGTGATATGTATGTTTGTATTACATATGTATTTTTAATTTTTGCGTTTTTTGTTTTGGTTTGTTTTTTTTTTGTTTTTAGAGACAGAGACTTGCTCTGTTGCCCAGGCTGGAGTGCAGTGGCCTGAGCGTAGCTCACTGTAACCTCAAACTCTTGGGGCTCAAACAATCCTCCCACCTCAGCCTCCTGCATAGCAGGAACTATAGGCATATGCCACTGCATCTGGCTAATTTTTTAATTTTTTGTAGAGACAAGGTCTCACTATGTTACCCAGTCTGGTCTCGAACTCCTAGCCTCAAGGGAATCCTCCTCCCTTGGCCTGCCAAAGTGCTAGGATTATAGGCATTAGTCACCAAACCCAGCTTAATTTTTGCTATTTAGGTTTTTCCTTTATTTAAAGAGTACTTATGTTTTATTTCTTAACCTTAGTGATGCATATGCAGATTTTTAAATATATCTATGCTTTCTGTATGTCTCAGATATTTATAATAAATATATTTAAAATTTTTTTCAGTAGCTCTCTAGATAAAGTCCAAAGAATATAATGTGGATTACAAACATCTTCACAGCTTACTCCTCTAATCTTGCCACTTCTGGTTTGTAAACAATAGTTTGGTTATGATGACCATTTTTCCTCAAAAGACCTCCAAGCCTTTGTCACTACTATTTCCTCTCTCCAGAACTCAGCCCTGCCCCCTTTCTCTTGTTGAGTCTCAACTTCATTGCCAATATCATCAGGAAAACTTCTCTGGCACATTATTTATGTCTAGGTTAAATACTTCTACATGTTTCCAGAACATTCATTGCTTTCACCATCACTTACCACTTATTCACATTGTAATTGCTGACTTGCTTCTCTGTATCTCCCATTACAATATAAACTCCCAAAGCGTAGAGACTGTGTTTTATTCACCTTAACGTCCCTGGCCCCTGAGCAGTGCCTTACACTAAAGGGCCCTCAATAAATACTAGCTGTAGGAATTAATTAATTAATTAATGATAGGCTAGCTTCTTAACATTCTTGAGGCATGCAATAATTTTACTTTAAATGTGAACCCTGTTTTATAATTAGTAGTAATATTTAGATGAATCATAAAGTGGTACCACCCCATAGCATGTAGATTAGAAATCATTACTCAGAATAAAGTTCTCTTCTGTCATTCGTATTGCAAAGTTTGGTTTCAACATCATCTGTCACCTAAACAATGTCTTGCTTTAATTTTTGGGATTAGTACAGCATAAATGTTCATCACATTCTACCTTGGCTATTCCAAAATAGTACCATCTGGGTCATTTTGAGGCACTATTAAGAGAGGAAAAATAAAAATAAGACAGTGGTCATATAATTATTGAGGGCCCCGAATTTCTAAAATCAAAACCTAATGTGGGTCCTTGACTCTTGAAAACATTTGGCCCAGGGAATGCAAAGAGCTATTGTTTGGAGAATACTGATTGACAGTCAAGAGCCTTATATGATAGCACTTACTGTGATGGGTTTACCTTAGTCTGTGAGCTGGTTCTCAGGGTGACAAGTAAAGAAATCTAATTTTGTCAGCACACTTACAATGAGTCCATTTTTCCGGGGATGGGCTTGAGATAAGCAAGAATAAAAGATCAATATATCAGAATTCCAATCTAAAATGAATGGTGGAGTGGACTAGAATTACTCATCAGCACATCTCTGTAGACAAACTGCATACAAAGCCAAATAAGCAGAAGGCTGGTTGGTTAGCATGGAATCAGAATAAGGAGAATCAGTTATGTGATTCTAATGTTAAATGGCATTGTGTTTTGAGAGCCTGATGTGCCTCGTTCCACAGGAGTGAAATTTCTGTCTGTGAGGCAGATGGAGACTCACAAGACCAGAGGAGGACCAGCCCCCTCCATACCCCAGACTGCGCCGATGGCCAGTGCCAACTTCTGCCTCCGAGACTCCTTTTTCTTTACATTCCAGGATGAATAATACCCATTCCCCAATCTCAGATGCACCTGCTTGTCACTTTTTTCCACTAATTATATTAGAAATTCAGTGTGGTTAGTTTGCCCCAGCAAGCCATTTTGTCTCTTTAGGAGATTTTGCACTTCTTTATACTCCAATTCACTATGCAATCATTTCAAATTTTAACTTTCAAGTAAGACAAAAATTATTTCTCTTATTTTATGTTTTGGGGAGGCATTTCGCATAGATGTCTATACAATGAAAACACATAAAATTAAAAGCAAAGTATTTTTAATGTTTCATCTTAGGAAGTAGGAATTAAGAATATTACTATATTTTTAATGATTCTTCTGGATGTGATTTGCCAATTCAAATATTTACTAGACATTTTAAACCATCCATCTGCATATGCATTTGTGTACACACACATGCACACATACACATGCAACCTAGGACAATTATTCTTCATTTTGCAAGCTTTTCTAATTAGTTCTTAAGTAACCACAGATAGTATAAAAAAGAGGATGAGAAAGGGAAGCAGAAAGAGAAGAAGGAAAAGGAGAAGAAACTCAATCATCCAGATTAATGTTAAAGGAAACATTTGCAACATGTGTACAGCTTCATTTTGATGAACCAGTCTCTAATTTTTAAGCCCCATCCAATTTTTTAAAAACTTATTTATTTATTTATTGTCTCACTCTGTTGCCTGGGCGACAGTGCAGTGGCATCATCATAGCTCACTGCAACCTCAAATTTCTGGGCTAAAGCAATCCTCCTGCCTCAGCCTCCCAAGTAGCTGAGACTACAGGTGTGTGTCACCATGCCAGGTTAGTTTTTCTTTCTTTCTTTCTTTCTTTCTTTCTTTCTTTCTTTCTTTCTTTCTTTCTTTCTTCCTTTCTTCCTTTCTTCCTTTCTTCCTTTCTTCCTTTCTTCCTCTCTTTCCTTCTTTCTTTCTTTTTTTTGTAGAGATGGGGTCTCACTGTGTTGCTTAGGCTGGTCTTAAACTCCTGGCCTCAAGTGATCCTCCTGCCTAGGCCTCCCAAAGTGCTAGGATTGCAGGTGTGAGCCACCATGCTTGGCCCCCATCTAACTTTTTAAAAACCATCTTTTTCAAGTGCACTTTCATGCTATAGGCATTTCCTGTATTCCTGAATTTTCAACAAATCCTAGATATATGCTTTTGTTTCTTTTGATGCTCTATTGTTCACTGCACAAAAATTATTTCATTTTGAACATAATTTCAGTTTGATGTTATGGCAACACATCATATGTCTTGTTTTGCTATACCTACTTTTTTTTAAATGTCCAACTTTTGTTACTTCAGTCTATCCTTATTTTCTAAGAGTCTTCACTGAAGCCTTTTATCAAGCACATATGATCTTCGGTGACCATTTTGTAATTAAAACTTTAGATTGGGTATACTTCATTTACACAATTACAATAGTCTTTTTACTCACTCAAATACATATTGCTCGTTAAGCACTTAGGGTAACAAATTGATTTCTTACATACATTATTAACAAAACATTCTTAAATCAAAAGTATAATCAGTCATTAGAGTGAAATAATTTGCCATTTTAACTCAGTGACTCTATTGTGCCATATGGGTCTTCAAAGAAACAGAGACTTACAGCCATGGACATGGTTAGCCAGTAACAGAGTAAATCAATGGGATTATATTTTGAACAATCCAAAGGGGACATTGTTTCTATTACCTTAGATATTGAGAAATTATAAGACTGACATTAATAATACTAGCCATTGATCAATTACTTTCTATATAACAGATGTCATTACAGACCCTCTACCTATATCCTGGCAGTGAATCTCCATCAGTACTTCTCAAACCATCTGTGGAAAAGGGCCAGCTTTGTTTTATTTGCAATCTGTTGCAGACTAATACTTTTGTAAAATATAACAAAAACAAATTGCTAGGAAAATGAAAAATTTAAATGTCATACAAAACTTTATTAAATCGAAAAGAGATAAAATTACTCTGTCAAATTTCTATAAAAATTTCTTAACACTTACTCTTAATTTCTGACCAATAACAAATAGTTCTCCAATGGGCACCGATGTGAGGACCACACTTTGAGTAGCACTAGCCTATAAAATAGGGATTATTATTTCCATTTTTTGTTGGAAAAACTGAGGCTTGGATAAATAATGTAACTTACTTGAATTCATTCAGATAATCAATGGCAAAGACCAAATTTGGACCCAGGATTGATTCCAAATTCTGAAGTTTTAAATAAGTATAATACACTGTTCCGTCGTGGTTCAGTGAAAATTCTAAAATTGTGCTGCTCGCTATCTGCCAACTACATGTGGCTATTTAAACTTAATTTAAATCATAGAAAATTAATTTTATTTCTTCAGCGACATTTCAAGTACTGAAAAGCCATGTATGGCTAGTGGCTACCACATTGTACAGTACAGATAGAGAACATTTGCATCCTCACAGAAAGTTCTATAAGACTGTGCTGGTCTAGAATATCAATAACTCCTCTTAGGATCATTTATTTAATTTACAAGTTAGTATTAGACGCTTTGGGGTTGATTGGTTGGCACACAATGACACCTCCTACCTCTTCTTCAAGAAACTGCCCTCTCATCTCTAATCCACAAAACAAGGCAGATTTTAACTTCCATGACTCTGCACCCATCTCATCAGTCATAGCTGATTGAGCCAGCTGTGGACACCTCACTAGAGACAAGCCAGACAAATGTGTCTTTTATCTTTAGGAGAAGGTGCTCACAGATCTTAAAGAGACTTACTTTGATTTTTAAAAAAGTAATAACAACCTGCTAACTTGCTAATTAGCTAATCCCAATTATTTCTCAAGAAATATTTCTCAAAGAAAATAGTAAAAGTCTGTAAATGGGAATTTGATCTAGGGTCCTGCAGAATACTCAACCCCAGATCAAACACAGTCGTCAAGGAATAAGGCTGACTTGTAATAACACGGCAGCTAGTAGCACCCTGTGGAACAGGTGAAGGGTAGGTACCAAAGAAGAGGAAATATTCATGAGTTTTATATATATATACCTATAGCCAACATTGAATGTGTACTTACCACTCACTAAACATTTTTCAGGCACTTTGCACGAGGTATTTCATCCAAAGGTCCAAACAATCCTCTGAATACACCAATTTTACAAATGAGGGAATTAAGGCAACTGAGACTTATAGTGTTACAGCAAGATTAAAAGCCTTGGTGGTTACTGAAACTTCTTACTACGAGAAAAGTCATATACAACACTATAAAGTGTTGAATGGGGAAAAACAATGTGCATTCATAACCTTACAAAGAAATACTATCTTCCATTTCTGTACTAAAAGTAACCCAGCAGCAATAGCAGTAGTAGCCCATCACCAAAAGTTATGTGTACCCCTCACATCCCAGATTTGTGCCCCTAATGTTATAGTAGGAAAAAGAAAATAAGATTCCATAGAGGGTTACTGATTCTAAGTCTTAGGGTAGAAAAAATTTTAAATAAATCCATTTATCTATCTATCTGTTGTTATTACCAGAAAGCAAGGATAATTTCAAGAATTTCAGAGACAGTGTTTAAAATTCAAAGGAGCCATCTTAAAGCCATTCCCATCTGCCATGTAATAATTTGAGTATCAAAATTTTTATTATTACTATTGTTAATTAGAACAAATTGAGTATATAAAGCCCATGAATTGAGTAATGATATTAAAGAAAAAAGATTAACATACTATGTGCAAAAGATAGTTTTATTAATAATAGAAAAGGGTGAATAGAATAGGAAATATTCAATTTTTATTGATATTAATATAAATAGGAGACATTAATATACAATTGTATTTTGTTTATCCTATTAAGGATATATCCATTTATAAAATATAGATGTGTATTTTTTTCTGTCTGTATAAGCAAGATATACATAGAGAACTCTAAGTGAGTCAAATGCTTCCAGAAAAAGTAGAAACTGTCAGAATCAAATAGACTCATCTGCCCTGTTGGTAATATGTGATAACCAAGCAGAAAGTAGACCCAGCAACTGATTAGTGCCAGTGGTCGTATAAACAATAACCAACTTAAAGGGGATTCAACAATGTGTTTCTAAATAATAAAATATACAACTGTCACAAATATAAAATTAATTGAAAAGTTGATCCCTTATCTTCAGGTAGATAAAAAAAAAAACCTTTAGAAGACCTTTAGATGGCCCTACCCAATGAATTATAAATGAGATTCTGATATGGCTTATAAAGTTTCTAATATTTGTATCAGACCAGATCTAGTATATCACAATGGCATCATCTCAAAGAGCAGGGTGGTTTAGTGGTAATGAACAGGGAACTACAGCCAATCTGCTCAGGCTCAGAGTGACTTTTCTGAATCTCAGTTTCTTTCTCTCTGAAATGAGAATTAAAATAGTTCCCATCTCATATTTATTGCAAGGATTAAATCAGTGTATACATGTGCTTAGAACAGTGGTTTGCACATAATAATCACTAAGTGTTAACTGCTGTAATTTCTGGGAAAGACCCCAGAAATTTTTGCAAAACAACTGAAATCTGTATAAAGACATGTATTTACAGCTTCCATTAAGTAGACCCATGAAACTTTATTTTTAAAAAAGACTTCTGTCTAATGACAATGGCTTAGATATGAGTTCTTTGGACTATACAACAAGACTCCACATCCTGACCAAGAATCAGTGAACAACCCAAATCATGTGACATCAACTGATAGGAGATTTTTGAAGGCTGGGGCTTTTGGCAGTTTAGGAAGGGAGCAAGAATATGGCAAGGTTATTGCAACTGTAGAGAGTATGAAAATAGTATTTGTAAACAAATGCTACACTTTATCAAACTGCTGCCGGGACTGACTCAGTGGATAGCAAACCAACACCCTTAATTCCAACACTAGTGACCAAGAAGACAAGTATAATCTTTCAGCTGTTGGTATACCTTCATATGCTTCTCCTTCAGAGAATCTTTTCCCATCTTGGATAACTTTCTCAGCAATCAACTACCCCAACCTCCCACCCCACATTCACCTTCCATCTTCTCTGCCTCCCAAAGAAAGCACACTCAGGAACTCCAGGATACTTAAGTAGTGAGCTGAGTTGATCTCTAAAAACAATAATTCTTTATCTGGACAAAAATTGCTTGGTTGATCTTACCTGAAATCTAATAGTATATAATTGGAGGAACTTAAAGGAAGCAAAATGACGGTAGACACTCAAAGAAACAAAGCAAGAAGATTGGACAACAGCAACCCTCAGCATACATCACAGGACCCTAGGAAATAGGTAATGTAACATTTCCCTTACTTGGAATCTTCTTTGTTCTTTGTGGAAATAAAAGTATTTTCCTTGTTCAGTTTTTGACCAGTCTTTACTTACTGGATCTGGATTGTGGATTGTGGATTAGATACACATAGAAGTTTTAACTAAGAATAAAATCTCCTTTAATTGTTCACTGCCTGCCAATGAGCAATGTTTTCTAGCTTACTGTTGCCTCTGGGAATGTCTCCAGGATGTATCTCCTTAAATACTTGCTCCACCTACTAGTTTCCTGTGGTGGACCTTTCATTTTAGATCAAATTCTTGCTTTCCACTTGTTTTTGCAGCCTGCCTTCATTCAGGACCTAGAAACAAAGGGCTGCTTTAATCCAGTTCCTATATCTTTTACTGGTCTTGTTAGTTATTCCAAGTGTCTGGCAACATTTATTGAAGTCATAATACATGGGCTTTGCATATATTGACTTATTTATTCCTTATAACAACTTATTTATTCCTACGAGTTAGATACTATGATTCTTTCTGTGGATTAAGATTTATTTTAATATACATAATGTATAATATTTCATATAATTTATAATGTCATTTTCCATAGTACATAGTAATTAATTCAGTGACATCAATATTGACTTCATACAGACAAAAGATGAAAGCTGGGTTTTCATGTATACCAAGTATAAAACATGTGCTGAAAAGTTAACGTATACAACAATTGTAAAAGATCAACTTTCAGGATGACTCAAGTCTACAGTAGTTGCTTCACACATGTTCCCTCAAGACTTGGATTCTACCCAGTGTTGCCATCTTTGTGCAAATGCCAGCTTTGGACCGTCTGACTCCCTCCTTTTTCTAGTCCCATTTTTGCCTGTTTTACTGCTGCTACTGCTAGATTTGCCAGATGATTTTAAAGTGAAGAGTCATATCATGAACTCAGAAACATCAGGACATTCACGGTTGGAGTTCGGCATATTCATTGACTGTTCTATCTCCCATCTCATGTCAGGATCACTTTTATTGACTACTTTGGGCAGAAGCACAAATATCAATAATGAAAAAACCATCATAATAACCCTTGGGTTCAACAGAAAGTCTGTCCGGCCCCATGACTGCCTTTTAATGAAGTAAGAAGGGGACCTGAAGATTGCATCTGGAGAAGATAGGGCAGTCTGACCACTTCTGATGTTTTGATGTAATTCCTATATCTAGCTCTCATTTTTCCTTTTGAAGTGATATCCACTCGGACAGGATCACACCTGTAAGCTGGCAATATAACTTCCATTACATAAATCCAGAAGGTATGTCATAAACAACAAAACTCTCATCCCTGAGTTCTGGGTATCCCCTGATAGCAGCAGCAGCAGCAGGACAAAAAAGAAGCCCCACAGAACAGCCGCCATAACGGCAGCTCTCAGCAGTCAGGCTGGCAGCCCCAGTAGCCCCAGACACTATGATTAGCCTCATTTAGAGTTGCATAAATTGGGCTTCAAAGTCAAAAAGATATAAATGGTGGAACCAGGATTGGAGTAGGCAGTCTTGGTTCAGAGCACGTGCTTAAGATACAGTCTGTTCTGCTATAGCACATTTATATAACACCAATTAGCAAATGCACAATTGGTATATAGGAATCCTGTCAGCGTAATTTGAAAGTTGGGAATTTTTCATAGGTAAGAGAGCTGGGTAGCAATAATAGAATTATAGCAACAGCAGGAGTGGTAAACTACCCTCAGCTCAGATGCTGCACAGAACCCTTTCAGCTCTATTTCGAAAAATGTAAAATTGAGTACCTGGTTCCACAGCTCCTTTCCAGAGATGTGCACCCCTAGCCTTGCTGAGCTATTAGCTAGTAGAGGTGGTACTTGCTCCTCTGCCCACCTTTACAGCAACCCCTCCAGCTCAGAGCTCTTCTTCCATCTGTTAGGTAGTGAGGAATTCCAGGTATCCTAGGGATGAAAGTGGGTGCTGTTGCCCCCATCTTGGTCCTGCCCAACCCTGATTCTCCATATCTCAGGGAGGAGGGAATACCCTATAAATCTGCCAATCAGAACTTGGTGCGCCAGCTGCAAAAGAATGCAGAGGACTCTCTAGCCTATAGGCCAAGCCGCATAGGTACCATAAAGTCCAGAAAGTGACCTAGAACCCACATGTGTAGTTGAGGCTCGGGTCATGTGACTCCCAACTGTCTGATCAAAATGGTTCCATGGTGACCTCTGAATCACAAGGGAGGTCCCTATCCTCACATTGTAAAATAAGACGCAGACCATAGCCAAGCTCTCTCTCTTTGCCCTTCCTTTTGCTTGCCCTGCTGCAACAATGGGTCTGGTCATCATCCATGGCATATGTACCACACTCTGTAAACCTATATCTTGCTCTTGCCCTATAATCCTATCTTTCTCTCCTCAAAAAACCTCATTTTCATGCTTGCCTAACTTTGATATGTGTGTCTGGTCGTTCTTCGGCTATGAGCGTGCCAAGAACCAACAGTCATCTACATTGTCTTCACGTCTGCATGCCAGCATTTTCATTCGATTGCTTTTTTGCATTTTTAATATTCCTTTAAGCAGTCTTCAAACATACTAAACTGCCTACCTGGGCTGTCCAAAGTTTCTCCTGAGGAACCAATTGTTTTTTTGATAGTAATCAGGCCATAGATTTGCATATGTTTTGGGTGGTCTTCCTCAATCCTGCTTTGTTATTTGTTTATTACATAATTTTGCAGATTGTGAGGCTTCTCAGTGGTATGATATGTCATACATAAGGTTATAGCATCAACCTAGACATCCCAGATTTATCATCATCCCAAACTTCTTATCATCCCAAGGCACTAGACTAATTGGAATACAAAGTGATATAAAATTTACTCCCAAAACAGTTTCTGCCGATAAGATACTTAAAATCTACTAAGGGACCGAGAATATGTACATGTAAAAGACAAATAGCAATGTTGTTAAAGATAGCCAAACATGACAGCTAAGTAAATTGTATGGTACCTTTATGATATTGGAGGCGGGACACTAAACCTATAATCAGACAACCTGGATTCGAATCTAGACTCTATCACCTGCTTTGTGACCCTGGAAAAACACCTAAACTTTATAGGTTCTAGTTTTCTAAGCTTTAAAACAGGAATAACATTACCTGTTTTACAGAATTGTGTAATAATTACATGAATAATATATGTCAAAGTGCCTGACAATTTCAGTGAAGACACTGAATAAATTTTAATTTTTTCTTTCTCTTAAGCAGTACATAAACATCATTCAGGTGCCTCAGCATTTGTTTCTAAGGACTGTAAATAAATAAAACTGAGTCATTATTTTGTAGTAATTTAGAAAATATTTTCAAAAATTGTGCCTTCAAAGATCAATAATGAAGTCACTGCAAAGTCAGAGTAGGGTTTTTGATCATTCAAAGGTAAAGTTGTGCCCTCCTGACTGTGTCCCTTTCTTTTTGGTTTTTGTTTTTTGTTTTTAATAACAGTTTTATTGAGATAAAATTCACATACCACATCATTTATAGTACGTATTCAATGATTTTTAGTATACAGAATTGTGAACCATCGCCAATCAACTTTAGAACATTTTCTTCACCACAAAAAGAACCCCTGTACCCATTAGCAATCACTCCCCATTTTCCCCCAAGCCCCTAATGAATTGAAGTTAGATAACTGGGAAGAACCCCTAAAAGTCTCACCATTCCCTCAGCTTGGTCCAAGGATCTGCTAAATTTTGAAATGTGACCCTTTCTTTTTAGTATGATTTGGATAGGTATGTACAGAATGGATGGAAACAAGTTATACCAGCCACTGATCATTGGCTAAAGTGTTGGAGGTGAGAGAAACAAACAAGGAGCATGGTTAAAACCTGTTTCCAGACTAGAGAGGCCACTCTTGTTGAGCAATGACTCAATATGCAGCCAGAAAGGCAGGTAGTGAACAGCTATTCAGATGACCAATAAAAGTAACGCACATGTGATATTCAGTATGTATAACTTTTTACTGATTCCTAATCCAAACAAGTAGAGGGTAAACACAAAGCAACCAGATTCTTATCACATAGCCTCTGGACACTTCCCTGGCACCTCCGATTTTCTAGGCCCTCTTTGGCGTCCTAATTTACACTTTCATTTTTTATACTAAAGTCCGTGTATCTACTGTCGTGTAGCAAATTGTTCCAGAACTTAGTGGCTTAAAACGAATGGTAAACATGTATTTCACACAGTTTCCATGGGTCAAAAACTTGGGAGCAGTTTAGCTGGGTGATTCTGGCTCAGGGTCTTTCATGTCACAGCAGTCAAGATGTTGGCTCAGGCTGCAATTATCTGAAGCCTTCACTGGGCTGGAAGATCTGTTTCCAAGATGGCTCACTCACGTCTGGCAATTTAGTGCTTACTATTGGTAGTAAGTCTCAGTTCCTTATCCTATGGACCTCTATGTAGGGCTTCAAATTATCTTCACAATGTGGCAGTTGGCTCTCCCAGAGTGACAGATTCAAGAGAGAGGGCAAGGAGGATGCCCCAGTATCTCCTATGACCTAGTTTCAGAAGGCATTCATCATCATTCTATTAGTTAGAAGTGAGTCCCATATTCAGGGGGAGGAGAATTAGGCCCCGCCTCTTGAAGAAAGCAGCATAAAATAATTTGTAGACATATTTTAAACCATCCCTGACCACTTTCTTCTGATGTCTTTATCTAAGATAGGAGGAAAGTATATCTCTGTGCCTTCTATGTTTCCTATTAGAATGCTTTCCTTCTTTAATTCTTTAATTTTCCTATAATTTTTATAGACAAATCAAGTATGATGGACAAGCATTAACATTTGGAATCAGAAGACCTGGATTTGAGTCTGGGTGCATTCATTTACTTATTGTATAAATTCAAGCAAGCTATTTAACTGTTTTAAACCTTAGCTATCCCATCTATTTAATAGGATCATGATAATAGCAATCTCAAAGAATTAGTATGAAGATTACATAACATAATGTGCATGAAATTGTTTGAAAATTGAAAGTGCTATACAAATGGCTAAGTTTTAAAAATCATTATTACCCACACTTACTAAAAACTATCTCTCTCTCTATATATATATATGAGAGAATAGAACACCAGCACCATATTTTTCCATTTTTATGATGCCAATTTTTTCAAATAAACTAACAGCTCATCTCTACTGATTCATTTGACAAGAATAATGAATTCTACAAGAAATCAAAATTTTCCTCCCCTGAAAAATATGAAATACACCATTGTATTTTCCTATTAGTAAGTGTTGAGAAAAAATAGGTTTATTGTTTTGTCATTGACCCACCCTAGCCTTCTTTTGAAGTGAATGGACCAGAGACAGCTAGGTTGAACAGTTGAATGGTTTTAAATGAACTTGGCATCTTGTACATTCCTCTATTATGATACTTAACCCAACAAAATGAAATCAGGTGTTTATGTGTCTCTCCCACTAATATATGAATACTTTCAGTACAAGGACTTGGTTTTATTCATCTTCTACTTATAGAGTCTAAATCATGGCTTATGTTCAATAAATTTACCTGAGTCAGTAAATGGATAAACACTAGCCTGCCTTTTGTCTAACCTGGAGGAGTTTTCTCTATTTACTAAGAAATATTCATTGCATACCTGCCACATACCAGACCTTGTTCTAGATGCTAATATATATGAGTAAACAAAACAAAAAGTATTGTCCCTATAGACTTTAATTCTAATTTTTTTATTTTTTATTTATTTATATATTTTTTTGAGACAAAGTCTCTCTCTGTTGATCGGGCTAGAGTGCCATGGAGTCAGCCTAGCTCCCAGCAACCTCAAACTCCTGGGCTCAAGTGATCCTCCTGCCTCAGCCTCCCAAGGGGCTGGGACTACAGGCATGCACCACAATGCCTAGCTACTTTTTTCTAGTTTTAGTTGTCTGGCTAATTTCTTTCTATTTTTAGTAGAGACAGTGTCTCACTGTTGCTGAGGCTGGTTTTCGAACTCCTGACCTCAAGCAATCCTCCCGTCTCGGCCTCCCAGAGTGCTAGGATTACAGGCGTGGAACCACCACGCCCCACCTAGACTTTAAATCTAGTGAAGAGACAAGTAATACCTAATAATCATAATAAATAGTTTATATGGTCTGCCAGGAGGTGACAAGTGCTATCAAGAAATTAGAGCAAAATAAGGGACATCAGGATTTGGGGGAGAAACCGGTTTAAATTTGAAATAGTGTGGTCAAGGTAGTTTCACTGAGGAGGAGGAGGTGACTTTTGAGCAAAGACCTGAAGGTGGTGGGTGAATCAGCTATGGGCTATTTGGGGGAAGGCGCTCCCAGTAGAGTGAGCTGGGGAGTACCTGATGCAAAGGCCCCAAAGGCAGGAGCAAGCCTGAATTGTTAAGGGAACAGCAGGGAACTCACTTTGAATGCAGGGCAAAATAGGAGATGTGGCAAGGAGGATCTTGTAGGGCAATTTAGGGACTTTGGCTTTTACGCTAAGTGAGATGTGAAGACAATGGAGAGTCCAAGGAGGAGTGACATGATTCAACTTACATATTAAGAGGATCGCTCAGGCTGTTGTGTTGAGGGTGGACTTTAAATGGGGAGAAGGGAGACCAGTTTGGCTGCTACAGTAGTAATCCAGGAGAGAGAGAGTGGTGGAAGGCAGTGGAGGTGCTTGTTTCTGAGGGTTTAAATGAAGGGATTGAGCACAATATCAGTTGGGAAATCACATGATGAATAAGAGTTCTTTTAAAAAATGACTCTATATATTATACTTGTTTGTTTGGTCTAATTCTCCCACTCTTCTATATGCTCCTCAAGGTCGGAGACCAGGCTTGTCTTGCTTATCGTTGTATCTCTAAATGTACCCAGCATCTAGCGCAGTGCCTGGTATATAAATGGCATTCGATAAATACTGTTGAATGAATGACTGGATGGTGATATTATCCACCCTAATGCTTGTGATGCAAAACTTTTGATTAAGGTTTTGTTAATAAGTGAACATTTAGCAAGAGATAAGGAAATGGACTTAGAATTTTTGCTCGTGGAAGAAATGTCTCAAGGGATGTATCTAGCTACAAAAAAATGTTCTGTAAAGATTAAAGGGATTTTTTAATAAATAAATATGGAGTTATCAATGGGGGAACATGACTCCAGGCCTATTTATAATAAAAACTGTTCTACTAGGAACTCAACAGTGTTGTTGAATAATTTGTCTTGATGATGATTAAGTAAGGTAATCATGTAGAAGACAAAGTATTTTCTGTTTATGAGTAATAATCTAACGATATAAGACTTAGGAGAAGCAGCAGCAGATATTATGCTTATTTTTCCTCCACTCTTTCTTGAACTGCAACTGTAGAAAGAACAGTTTAATCTAGCTCATTTTTTCTACTTTCCTATTTTTCTTTGCTTCATAACAGTTATCCCTGAATTTTTTTTCCTATGGACATATTTGTACTTCAGAAAAATAACTCCAATGGTCTTTAAGGGGTCTGTATTTATTTACATGTTTCATGTAATTCTCTGGTTTATAATTCATTGGGGAACAAATTTATCTTATGAAGAAGTTAATTTCATTTAAAACAAAAAGTACAGTAAATAACTTGGTGTGTTCCTACTATTTTTTTTTATACTTCTTAAGGACAAAGAATAAGTCTTGGCATCTTCTTGACTGCCTAGCATTTATTCAGTCATTTAATAATATTTATTGAGCAGTTTCTATATGCTAGATAGAGAGCTAGGTGCTGGTGACAGTAAGATAAAATATTTCTCCCTTCCTTCCAGAAACATGGAACTTAGCAAAAGACATTTAAACAGGTAATTACAACTGAACACAATAAAGAATTGTTATGGAACCCACATCTGTGAGAAAAAAACTAACTCCAGGGATAGTAGCTTCAGATAAATTTTGCCAGAAGACGAAAAGCTTGAACAGAGATATATAACAGAGAACCAAATGAGTGTTAGCTCATCTGGTAAGGAAGGGGAAAGGGAATTCCAGGATAACAATATGTATAAAGACCCACAGTCATGAGAGGATATTGGCATATTTAAGGAACTGAATGTAGCTTGCATGGCTGGAGAAGGGTAGAGAAAGGTTCCGGATGCTAGGCGAAGGGTTTTAAACTTTGTACGAGGCACATCACCAACAAGTTTTAAAGCAGAGCATACCATGATTAGTTTTGCACTTTAGTTTTCAGAGTTCTTTTTGGTAGTAGAATGGAGGCAGTACGGATTGTCTAGGACACATAATAAAGAACTTGAACCAAAGCTAACCATTAGGCTTGCGCATAATTGGCATTGAATAATTGTTTGTTGAATGAATAAATGAATGAATAATGCATACAGTTTAGTATTGGTATATTTGATATGCCACATATAGATATATATAGCTATAGGGACACATAGAAGTGCTTTCTTAAGAGAAGGTACTTGAGAATACTGACATAATCAAAACTGTACTATCAAAAAATTATTCTGGCTCTAAATATTGGACTACTGGCAGGGTACAGTGGCTCACGCCTGTAATCTTAATACTTTGTGAGGCTGAGGCGGGAGGATATCACTTGAAGCCAGGGGTTTGAGACCAGCCTGAGTAACATAGCAAGATCCCACCTCTACAAAAAGAAAAAACAAATTAGTTGGGTGTGGTGGTACGCACATATAGTCCCATAGTCTCAGCTACTCAGGAGGCTGAGGCAGGAGGATCACTTGAGCCCAAGAGTTTGAGGTTGCAGTGAGCTATGGTGATGCCTCTGCACTCTAGCCCAGGCAACAGAGACCCTGTCTCAAAAAAAAAAAAAAAAAAAAAAAAGATTGGACTATTGGGAACCATATAATCAATAACCTCCAGGGATTGTACTTTAGTATCTCTGCCAACTTCAGTCCTTAGTTGCCAGCTTCCTTTTACAATATGTGCATGTTGGAATATTAATCACTCTAGATAGATCTGAATGCTTGATCTTTATTTTAGATTTAGGGAGTATCATGGGGATTATAGAGTGGCTGGAATGAAAGCTATCTGGGTAGAACATAATTTCCCACTCTATCCCTTGGCCAACATGCCCATATTGATTATCTGCAATCTATTGATGGTTTGAATCTTACTTGATTGCCAGTGAACTTTATTCTGTATTAGCAAGATTACCCAGGAAATGGGCTCCAAATTTTAAGATAATTTTATTGTACCTCCACAGTTCAGGCCCAATAATCAACTTGAACCCAGGGGCACAGAGCTAAATTTCCCAGTTCGTATCATGAGAGCAGTTTATTGTGAATTAAAGTCCCTGAAGGTGTACAATATCAATTTCATTAAACCTAAAAGCAAATAAGCACATAAAACTAACTATTTTCTAAGCAGAAATGACAAATTTCCTGCAGAAGCCACAGCAATGCCCTGGACTCAATTCCTTGGCACAAGCCAATCTGACACAAGGAGTAATCAATGGCCCCTAAAGGCTGTCTGTCCTACCTATGAACGACGTGGGTGAAGTTTCTCTGTTATTCCTTCCTTCCTTCTGCAATCTTCTCTCACTGCTCACCCCTCTCTAGAGCTCCTCCTACTCACCAATGCCTGGACTTTGACACTTGATACCACAGGACATGGAGTAATTGAATAGGTAAACTAATTCACATTATGATGTTAATGAATAACAATATTTACTAAAGTTTCTGGTCTTCTGTCCCCCTTTCTACTACAGAAGGAGATTCTAGCCCTCTGAAGGCACACCTCAGTACTTCTGGAGTCTCTGGAGGTGTCTTACATCTGCCTCAGCAGTAAATCGCTGGTCCTGCCCTACTCCAGTGAGGGAGTGTGGGAACTGCGAGGAGCAGGGCGGGGGGCAAACCAAGAAAGGGGTGGACCGCAGGACTGAGAAGCACCCACCTCAGCACAACTAATGCTCCCTTACAGGTCAAATGCATCCCTGGGCCTTTCTCCCTTCAGAAGGAGTTTCCAGTCCCCTGTAAACAGGCAGCTGTCGAGCCTCCTTCACCTAATTCAGCCAAACACATCAGAGTTACTCTTAAACTCAACCTGACATCCAAGAAAAATATAAGCATAGACACACAGGCACAGACTCACACACGCACATATACATCACAGAGAACTCTGGAAAAAACAGTGGGGACAAGAGTGACAGCAATTTTTCTTCTTCTTTTTTTTTTTAAAGATGGCATTGCTCTCTGTTGTCCAGGCTACAAGAGTGCAGTGGTGTCATCAGCTCACTGCAACCTTAAAATCCTGGCCTCAGGTGATCTTGCCTCAGCCTCTGAAAAGTGGGAACTACAGGCATGTGCCAGCTAATTTTTCTTATTTTTTTCAAGAGACAGGGGTCTTGCTATTGCCCAGGTTGGTCTCGAACTCCTGCTACTCTCAAACTCCTGGCCTCAAAAGCAATTCTCCAACCTCAGCCCCACAAAGTGCTAGAATTACAAGCGTGAGCCACCTCACCTGGCCTATTTTCTTCTTTTTCCTTATCTATCTCTCCTAAATTTTTCTGGAGTTCATTTGAATTACCAATACAATTTGAATATCTAATAAAGATACATGTTATCTTTACCGCTCGGCCACGACTACCGCTCAAGATACATGTTATCTTTAAAGAAAAAAAGACATCAATGACTAAAACATCTTATATTCTGTCCCTCTCATACTCCTAATTCTTATTTCAGCACTGATGATAGTTCAACCCTTCCCCCATGTCACATCCTTCCCAGGATTTCAGCTATGTTCACTTTACTCTCCAGTTCCTAGAACTGAGAGAATCTCACATCACCTCCTACAGTTCTTCCTCTCTTTCAGCTCCACACTAACCCAAGTGTGGAATTCAGCCACTTTTCCTTGATTTCTATTAAAAGGCATTTCTTTCTTTTCTTTTTTTTTTTTTTTTGAGACAGAGTCTGGCTCTGTTGCCCGGGCTAGAGTGCCATGGCATCAGCCTAACTCACAGCAACCTCGAACTCCTGGGCTCAAGCAATCCTACTGCCTCAGCCTCCCGAGTAGCTGGGACTATGGGCATGCGCCACCATGCCCGGCTAATTTTTTCCATATATATATATATATATATAT
>RJWJ010006951.1:35000-59778 GCA_004363605.1 Indri indri | reverse complement strand
GAAGGGTTCCCAGAAACAGAAACGTCTGAAATGGGTTTTGAAGGAGGAATAGGGTAAGATCAGGATCACTTCAGGCTGAGGGGTAAAAAGGCACAGAGGGACAAAAAGTGAGGAGTGGGGCTGTACTATAAGGTAGGAGAAAAGCCAGGAGTGGTGAGCAGAGGTCAGATGATGGAAGCAGTTGAATATGGGATCAAAAAGCTTAAACTTTATTTTCCTGGTAGGGGAGAGGACTGGGGTGGGCCCGTGTTGTGACACCTATCCCCACTTTGGTGAAGGACTCTGGCCCTGGTTGCTTGTAGTGTGGTCTGGAGGCAGTCTTCAGCTCTTAGGTGCCTTTAGGCATTGCCTCGGCTTTGAAGAGCCCCCTTGTCCAAGGTCATGTCCCTCCCTGGCAGGGCAGCCTACATCCTCTCACTGATGGACATAAGAATATAAAGGCCCAGCCATCTTGGCCCAACTCGGGACAACTTGGGAGAGTCATTCTGGTTCTAAAGCTCCCTGTGGGGTTGGCTGAGGCTACCACTGGGTATGCATCAAAGCTCAGATTCCCCTACTTCCCCTCCTGCTTTCTTCCCTCTCTCCCACAGGTATTGCTACCGATGGCACCACACATCCTATCCCACTGCCTCCTCGGGACTTTGTTCCTGGGGAATGTCTGTTCTCTACCTCTCCTATCCATGAGCCCCTTAACATTCTTAGCTCTCTTTCTGGTCGTCCAAAAGTCCTCAACCCTACATTGCCTTCCAGCTCCTGTCCTCTTTCTCTCCTCTACTTTACAGCCAAATTTCTCCAAAGAGGCCAGGTGGGGTGGCTCATGCCTGTAATCCTAGCACTCTGGGAGGCCAAGGCCAGGGGATTGCTTGAGGTCAGGATTTCGAGACCAGCCTGGGCAAGAGTGAGACCCCATCTCTACTAAAAATAGAAAAAAATAGCTGGGCGTCGTGGCACGCGCCTATAGTCCCAGCTACTTGGGAGGCTGAGGCAGAAGGATCGCTTGAGTGATCGCTGTGAGCTAGGCTGACGCCATGGCACTCTAGCCCAGGCAACAGAGTGAGACTCTGTTTAAAAAAAAAAAAAAAAAAAAATTTCTCCAAAGAGCTGTCTACCCGCTTTCTGCAGTCCTCCCTACCATTCGGTCCTCTGTTGACCCATCGAGCTTCTGCCCCATCCCTGGGGTTCTTACGCAGCCTCTAGAGCTCGCCACATCATTAAATCCAGTGGACACCTTAGACTGTAACCCACTTGAACTGCTGACCTCTCTATCCTTATTAAAACACTCTTGGTTCCCATGCTGCTGTGCTTTCTGTCTTTCTCCCACCCCAAAGACTCCTCTTTGCTCCTTTTTTCTTTAACTGTCTCTTAATTATTGGTGCTCTGTCGTGGACCCTCGTTTTTCTCAGCTCTCACACTCTCCCTGTATGATCTCATTCACTGTCAAGATGCTAATAATTCCTAAATCTCTCTCTTTCTAGTCCAGACTTCTCTCCTGAGCTTACATCTTCCCCCAGGCCTGCAGACTCCACATATGTGCACAATCAAACGTGTCACCCTCTCCTCAAACCACCATCTTCCTCCTCAGTGTCTCTGCCTCTGCCCTCCCCCACTTCTTCCACCTGTACTCCCAGGACCTCCCTGTTAGCACCCCACCCAGCTGCATCCTCCAGCTTAACTCTCTTCCCTAACTCCTGTTTCAGGTGCACATCTGACTCAAAATTAAGTCATCTGCCGGGAACCAGGTTGTGGTGGCCCAGTCAAGACCATGGGAGGTTCTTGAATGACTCCCAGACCCCGTGGAAAGCAGAACTTGGAAAGCCATTAGAACCCTGGGAGCTGTCTAGCTGCCTGCCCGCCCCCCAACCATACCTCTGCTCCCTTCCAGACTGGGCCATTTCTTTTGTCTATAAGTGTTCTGTTTACAAGCAGCTTTTTCTGCGTCTCCCTGGGCAATTGGCTAAACAGGACTGTTCCAGAGTTCTAGGGGCTGTGCATTGTCAGTTGAAGCAGTCAGCAAACAAACCAGTGTCTTCCAGGTGCAAGGGTAAGTCTCCAAAAGAGAGACTGCTTGGTTTAGCCCGGGTCAAGTGCCTATCCGTGGTCCAGTGAGCTACGAGGCTATGAGGACTGGGCCATGTGGTAGGAAACATGGCTATGGGGGCCGTGTGCCATGGCTCATGCCTATAATCTTAGCACACTGGGAGGCCGAGGTGGGAGGATCGCTTGAACTCAGGAGTTTGAGACCAGCCTGAGCAACAGTGAGACCCCCATCTCTACTAAAAAAAGAAAAAAATTAGCCAGGTGTGGTGGCACGCACCTACAGTCCCAGCTCCTCGGGAGGTTGAGGCAGGAGGATCACAAGAGCCCAGGAGTTTGAGGTTGCTGTGAGCTAGGCTGACGCCACACCACTATGGCTGGGGCAACAGAACAAGACTCTGTCTCAAAAAAAAAAAAGAAACATGGCTATGGGGACTCTTGCGGGAGGTGTGAGGTTCAAGAGGAAGTAGGTCTTGGGCTGGGCAACTATTTAAGATGTGATTTATACACTCCTGCATAATCAGAACAAAAATTCCCAAGAATTATAGCATGTAAGTTTACACAAATATCTAATCTCTTTGTCTACCTACCCTAGCTTACAGTTTTGTGAAACATCATTTACTTATTTATTTCACCTCCTCTCTTTTTTCCACCTTATTGTGCTGATTAGTAGTAACACGGTAGAAAGAACATTATAAGGAAAATATCCCATGAGGCCGTTCCTAAAAAATAAAATTTTAAATATACACTTGAATCAGTATTTTCCCCCATAACACAAAGTTATTAAATATAACAATAAATTAAAAGGCCTTTTGAGTCCATTTTAATTGTTTCTGCATTTAAATATGACCTAGAAATACAAGATGGAAGAGATAATCAAAAGTATCATCCAGTCGCTTCTGACAGAAGGAAGTTTATAACCTGTGCATAAGTTCTTAGGAAATAATATCACCACGAAATCTTTGATGGTCCCCTTATGGGTAAAAAAAATAATTTTAGAAAATTTATTTTCAGATCAGCATATTGTAGCATAATTCTTAAAGAAATTTTTACTTTAAATCAGTTTTATTGTAAGCCTGGAAAAGAAACAGGACTAGGAGATGAACCTAGTGTTGACAAGAAGCTGGTGAGATAAAAAGAAATATACTGTGGGACCACTTGTTTTTAAGAAATGAAACTCTGGATTTATGCACCAGCTTTAAAAAAATCTCTCTAGGCACACTGTTCAGCAGCTATTTGGATCTTGTCTGAAGTTTTTAGCATGCTTCAAACAAAAACAGATTTCTTTGTTTCAAGATAGTGATTTTTTGATACTCTATTTATTCATTTTCAACATATATATTCTAGGCATCAATTATATGCTAGGTGTTGCTCAGCACATAAAGTTGAATGTCAAAAGACCTTTTCTTGGGGAGCATGGTACATAGGATACATCCCTGGAAGCTATATTAAAAGGCATACAGCTACCCTTGTGCGCTGCTGGTGGGAGTGTGAATGGTATAGCCGCTCTGGAAAATAGTATGACAGTTCCTCAAAAAATAAAAATAGAGTTACCATGTGACCCAGCAATTCCACTTCTGGGTATATACCCCAAAGAATTGAAAGCAAAAACTCAAACCCTTGAACATTCATGTTCACAGTAGCACTATTCACAATAGCCAAAAGGTAGAAGCAACCGAAGTGTCCATCAACAGATGAATGGATAAACAAAATGTGTTATATATGTTCAATAGCATATTATTCAGCCTCAAAAAGGAAAGAAATTCTGACACATGCTACAACATGGATGAAACTTAAAATGAAATAAGCTAGTCATAAAAGAACAAATACTGTATGATTCCACTTAGTCTAGGTACCTAGATTAGTTAAACTGATAGAGACAGAAGGTAGAATGGTAGTTCCCAGGGGGTGGGGGAGGAGGGATTGGAGAATTAGTGTTTAATGGGGATAGGGTTTCAGCTTGGGATGATCAAAAAGTTTTGGGGACAGATAGCGGTTATGGATGCACAACAATGTGAATGTACCTAACGCCATTGCAAGGTACCCTTAAAATGGTTAAAATGGTACATTTTATGTTGTGTATATTTTACCACAATTTTAAAAGGCATACATTTATAAGAACCCAAGTGATATGAGGGACTCAAAAGGGGAGTATTTACTTCCTTTTAGGGCTAAGAAAGGGTTTCTCAAGGGGACACTGGAGCAGGGAGGAAACATGTATGGTGGATAGAGTCAGAAGTCCTGGGTCTCGACTCCACTTTGTCACGTGATAATGGTGTAACCTTGGACGAATGACATAGGGGCAGTGTAGTGTGGGGGTTCATCAGAAGGACGCTGGATCAGATGACTCATTTGAATCACAGTTCGTTTACCAGCCATGTGACCCTGGGACATTTTTAAGTCTTGGTTTCTTCACCTGTAAATGGCGAGGTTAATGCCCCCCCCCACCCCCGCCAGGGTTGTTATGAAGGCTTAATTAGATGCAGTGTGAGAAACCATTAGCACAGTGCCTGCCACAAACTAAGGGCTCAGTGTCAGTAGCTTTTATCTTCTGAACCTTATCTATAAAATACAGTGAATGTTACTTGTCTTAAAACTTTTGAATTGTTTTGAGGGCCAATTAAGATGCTGTATGTGGAAGAGCTTCAAGTGGAGGTTAGAAAGCAATACTGAAGATGGGTAAGATTTGGGCATGCATTCCCATTGGAGGGAACAGGAGCAAAAGACAGGAGGCCTAAAAGTGTGGGGGTGTTAGGGTTGATTATAGTGAAAGGGATTAGTGGGAAATAAGGTTGGAGAGAGAGAACTGGGATAGTTTATGAAGGGCCTTGAGGCCCAGCTAAAAAGCACATTGCAGAGGTTGAGTCCATGGAATGGAAGTGGGAGACAGAGGGCAAGGATTGTGCCATGACTTGATCGGCACTGAGCATTAAATCTGGAGAGTGTGTTAGGCTCCCTTCAAGATGGTCCCTAATGATCCTCATCTCTTGATATTCATGCTTCATGCAACTCATTTTCCTTGAGTGTCACCTTGGTCTAGTGTCTTGCTTCGAATAAAGAGAACAAAAGCAAAAGTGATAGGATGTGACTTCTGAGATTAGGTTACAAAAAGAATGACTTCTGTCTTACTTGCCCTCTCTTGCTCTCTGTCGAAAGCCAGATGCCATGCTGTGAGCCACCCTGTGGAGAGGCCCAGGGGTGAAGGAACTGATGTCTCTGGTGAACAGTCAGTCATTGAGCACCTGAGGCCTGCCGACAGCCAAGTGAGTGAGCTGGGAAGTAGACCTTCCCCCAGGTGTGCCCCAGCTGTCACCTTGACTGCAGCCTCATGAAGACCCTAACACAGAGGCGTCTACCTAAGCCGAGTTCAGATTCCTAAAACACAGAAACTGTGCAATAATAAATATTTGTTATTTTAAGCCAACAAGTTTTGGGGTAATTTATTACGCAGCAATAGATAACTAATACAGAGGGGACTATGATAAGTCTGAAGCCCTGGCAGGCTACACAGGGAGGTCCAGTTGTTACGGAAGGTGGTAGAACTCTGAGAATGAGGTAGGAACTGGAGTTAAAACTTTGTGGCTGGCTGAGGGGTGAATTCACTAGATTGCTAAGGGTGAAAGTGGAGGAAGAGAAGAGAAGAGGAATAGGAAGATGAGGGAAGAAGACAAAGAGGAGAAGATAAAGAGAATGAAAAAGGAAGGGAAAGGAGAAAGAAGAAAGGGGAAGAGAGATGAGAAGGAAGAGGAGGGTAGAGAACTGAGGACTGAACCTTGATATGTGGAGAGGGGAAGTAAAAATCAGAGATTCACCTTTTACAATGCACTGTCATATCACTGCTATGCTTAGTTTTTTACTACAGCTCAGTGTGGTGGGTATTACTATGATGATGATTGCCGATTTACAGATGAGAAAGCTGAGAGGTTAAATAACCTGACCAAGGCCCTGTAGCCATTCGGTAGTGGAGCTACTATTCAAATCCAAGTCTGCAGATCCAGAGCTCTTAACTACAAGGCTGTAGTGCCTACAACTATACTCTTTCTTTGTTAGACACTGGTTTCTTTATTAGTTAAGATTAGGTTTGGGCCAGGCACGGAGACTTTGAGAGGCTGAGGTGGGAGGAATGCTTGAGGCCAGGAGTTTGAGACCACTTGACCAAGAGCAAGACCCCATCACTACAAAAAATTAGCCAAGTGTGGTGGCATGCACCTATAGTCCCAGCTATTTGGGAGGCTGAGGCAGGAGGATAGCTTGAGCCCAGGAAAGTTTGAGGTTGCAGTAAACTATAATGGTGCCACTGCACTCTAGTCTAGGTGACAGAGTGAGGGAGACCCTGTCTCAAAAAAAAAAAAAAAAAAAGATTAGGTTTGGCTGCATATACTGTAAATAAGTATATAGCAGTGGCTTTAATAAGATAATTTTATTCCTCTTTCAGTAAGAGATGTCTGGAGGAGGCAATCAAGGGCTGGTATCATCCCTTAGATGGTGGCATCATGGTACTATCTATGGCCCAGGCCAGTTAAGAACTGAGAACAATGTATGATGTCAAGATAACATTTCATCTTTGACCATTGTCTTTTGAAAGGGCCACAGTATTTGTGTACTCTTAGCAGCTCACAGAACAGTACCTGTTGACTTTATTTTGTAAAGTTCAGTTAGAGAGGAAAGTAATGGATTTTCATTGTAACTGTCCTCTATAATTTATATAAAATGTATTATTTTCCTATATCCTTGCTGCTTTTCTGATAATTTACAGATTTAGTTTTTCTTTTGTTATATATACCATTAGCCACAAACTTTAGTTTTGTAAAAACTATCCGTGATAAGAAAGTGCATATTGTTATGTGTTTATATTCTAGCATATTCTAAACTAAATAAAAATGCTGATGACAGGAAAAAAAAAAAAGATGTCAGTCACAAGTTCAGGGTTCCCATGATTAAATCAGGGCCAAATGAAAAGGTCAAGGGCAAGGTTGGGGAGGGTCCTGAGTGCAGAGTTTCCATGCCTTCTCCCCGTGGCATCAGAGTGCATCATCGCCCTCCTGGTCCATCAATGTGTTCACCAACCAAGGAGCTTCCCTTAGCTTTGGATCCAGATTGTTTATTAGGTTTTCATTATATAGGCATGACTGATTGAATCATTGGCCTCTTGATTGAACTCAATCTCCAGCTCTCTCAAAGCCCCAACCCTCTAATCACATGGTTGGTCTTTCAGGTAACCAGCCACCATCCTGGGTCATCTCTTTAGCATAAAATCAGACGTGATCCAAGGGCTCATGAATAATAAGACACCTTTATAACTTGGGAGATTTCAAGGGTTTTAGACGTTATCTCCCAGGAACCAAGTACAAAGACAAGACAATTTTTTTTTTATCACACATCATCTCCCCATCTATAGGAGCTCCTACTATGTGCCAGGCATTGTGCTATGCTATTCCTTCCATCCATCCATCCATCTATCCATCCATCCTTTAAGTGTTTATAGTGCTATATCAGCTTTGCTGCAAGAAACAGAAAACCCAACTAATACGAATTTTAAAATTGGAATTGAATTTACTCACAAAATAATTAAATAGAAATCCAGGGGTAAGCAACTGCTGGTTTGATTCAGATATTCAACAATGTCTGCAGACACATAGGCTCTCCCTATCTTTCTGCTGCACTTACTGTGTTTATTTCAGATTTTATTAAATGTTTTATATTAGAAAATTTATAAAAAAAATGAGAAGCTAGTACAGAGAGTTCCCCAAGACTCCATACCCTGTTTCCCCTATTATTATCGCTTACATTAATATGATACATTTGTTACAGTTAATGAACCAATAGTGATATGTTAGTATTAACTGAAATGCATACGTTATTCAGATATCCTTAGTTTTTACTTAATGTCCTTTTTAAGTTCCAGGATCCCATCCAAAATGCCAGATGACATTTAGTCATCATGCCTCCTTAGGCTCTTCTTGGTTGTGACAGTTTTTCAGCCATTATTGGTTTTTTAGTTTAGTTTAGTTTAGTTTTTTGAGACAGGGTCTCACTCTGTTGCCCAAGCTAGAGGGCAGTGGTATCATCATAGCTCACTGCAATTTCAAAACTCCTGGGCTCAAGTGATCCTCCTGTCTCAGTCTTCTGAGTAGCTGGGACTACAGGCAAGCGCCACCATACCCAGCTAATTTTTTCTATTTTTTGTAGAGACGGGGTCTCCCCATGTTGCTCAGGCTGGTCTCAAATTCCTGGCCTCAAGCCATCCTCCCGCCTTCATCTCCCAAAGTGCCAGTATTACAGGCATGAGCCGCCATGCCTGGCCAGCCATTCTTGTTTTTGGTAACCTTGACAGTTACAAGGAGTACTGGTCAGACATTTTGTAAAATATTCTTCAATTGGGATTTGTACAATGTTTTTTTCATGATTAGCATGGGGTTATAGAGTTGGTCCGAGGGTTGTGGGTTATTGTTAAGCTGATTTAACATTGTCTTCCCCCACAACCATGCTTGACTAGCTTTTAAAAACAAAAGCTGTGTATATGATGGAGCTCTACTCAGCCACAAAAAACAATGGTGATATAGCACCTCTTGTGTTATCTTGGATAGAGCTGGAACCCATTCTACCAAGTGAAGTATCCCAAGAATGGAAAAACAAGCACTACATGTATTCACCATCAAATTGGTATTAACTGATCAACACTTAAGTGCATATATAGGAATAACATTCATTGGGTGTTGGGCAGATGCGGGGGAGGGGATGGGTATACACACATGTAATGGGTAAGGTGCGCACTCTTTGAGGGATGGACATGCTTGAGGCTCTGACTCAGGTGGGGCAAGGGCAATATACATAACCTAAACATTTGTACCCCCATAATATGCTGAAATAAAAAAAATAAAAAATAAAATGAAAAAAAAAAAAAGTAAAGAATGGGGTTATGGGTTTTGGGAGAAAGACCACAGAGATAAACCACCAAACTATGTTGATTTTACCCTCATATTATTATTTCATTATCACAAGATGGCTGCTGTGACTACTCCAGAATCAGTACATTCAAAGATGGAAAGAGGCAGAGGAAAGAAGAAGAGCCATGTCTGTCTGTCTCTTTCTTTCTTTAATTAGAAAGGTTACCCTTACTTCAGACAGGCTCAGAAGGCAGGGGATAGGATGCTCACATTGCCTTAGACCTTGACTGGGAATGAGCACATTGCCATCAAACTAAATTCAGGGTCTTTCAGCATGGAAGGAAGCAGGCCAACAGATGACAGGCAGACAACTGACCATGTCAGCTCCCAGTGCCTGCTGTGGATGAGACTGCATTGTTCTGGGTGCTATGAGGAATCAAAGGACAAAAGAGTTGGGGCTTTCTGTCACACTTTACAGAAGTGATGTATTCCAGTAAATATTCTCCTTTAAGGGCCTCTTTGTAGAACATAGACTGTTTTCCCACTTTCCCACTGATTCTTTGGTTACTCATCAGATCCATCCTCAGAAGATGAACATTTGTCACATGTCACATGTGCTATCAACTGTAAATACCAGTTCTAAAGAGTCATTCCTAAAGCAATGGAGCAATCGTGTGGTTTGAGAATAAGCATTTAGTCAGTTTCCCCAAAGTGACAAGTTGGCAGGTGTAACTCTTTTTTAGATGTCTATGTCTTTTTTTTTTCAGATCAAATCAGTCATATTATAGTAACATCTTAAAATACCCCATTCTTGACATGCTTATGACCTAGATGAGAAAACTAACAGGTGAATCAAGAGCACACAACACAGGACTATCTAGCACGGTGGCAGTAAATTACATACTATAGGCAAATATATTGTGAGGGAGTTTAAAGCAGACAAAGATCAGTGAAGTCAGGCATGACAGAAAAGCTTCAGAGAGGTGGGGTCATGGGCGGCCTTGAAGGATGGTCTGACTGTCCTTGGTCTTCATTTCCCTCCTGCCCTGCCATGAGACCCATATTCCTCTAATACAGTTGTTTATTCTCTTTTCATTAAGCACCTAGTTACTTATTTTCATTAATTTTCAGTTCATCTGTTAAGGACTTGTGATTTTTACTTAGTAATGTTAATTAAATGACCTTTTCTTTTTTTTTAGGGGAAGGGGTCTCACTATGTTGCCCAGGCTAGAGTGAAGTGGCTATTCATAGGTGTGACCATAGCACACTGCAGCCCCAAACTCCTGGGCTCAAATGATCCTACACTAAGCCTTCCAAGTAGCTGTGACCACAGGTGTGTACCACTGTGCAAAGGTGTTTTTTTTTTAGAGACAAGGTCATCCTATGTTGCTCAGGCTGTCATCAAACACCTGGACTTAAGTGATTCTCCTGCCTCAGCCTCCCAAATTGCCTGGACTATAGGTGCATGCCATTGTGCCTGGCTAAATGACTTTTCTTTTTTGCAGTGTTTTATAGGATAGTCTTCACAGCCACACAGATCAAGATTTAAATTTAACCTCTAGTACTTACTGGCTTTGGGGTCTTGTGCAAGTTCCTTATCCTCTGTCATTCTGTCTCTTATCTAACAATAATCCCAACCAGGCTGTTGTGAGACTAATGAAATGAAGCAAGGAACACTGAGCAGTGTCCCACCAATAGAAAGGGCTCGATAATGGAATCTGATGTGATAATCAGCATATTGATGACAGAGTGATGGTGATGTTAATCTAAACTCATGGAAAGGGATGGCTATAAACAAGCCCCACTTGGTTTTCACCACTTTGTCACTGTTAACTTTACATGAATGTCTGCTCACCAAAAGTAAATTTCATTTTCTTTGACTTTTTAATAATCACTGCCTTAGAAACAGCAAAGGTGGATTCAGGTACTCAGGGAGACTCTATTCTATAATATTATCTGTGAAAGCACCAGCCTCGTGACTCAGATTGCTGGGTAGAGATAAGGCAACATCTTACATGAGAAACTGGCACAAGCACAAGAGATCTTGGAGCATCTGCAATTAGTTGACACTGTTTATTGGGACTTGGAAGCCAATTTAAAAGAATTCATGCTTTAAATCAGTGGCAGTTGTCAATGAGCCTGTGAGGGGATCCTAGCTAGGACCCTCAGGCTTCCACTCCAACTCATTGACAATAACAAAAAGAGAAGCCTCCCAAGCAGAAGGTCGATCTAATTCAATCACTGAATACAGAATTATGGTATCAAGTTTCCACATCACTGAATGACCATGGGTTTAGAGGTATATACCACAAAACAACTGCGGTTGTTAGACATTTAACAAGTTGTTTTATTCCTAATTGCTGGCATTTGCTTAACTGTTTTCTTAATTCTAATTTATGTTTTTATGTTTCAGTTTGTTTACATAGCCCATAGTTCCCAATTGCCTTTATTTGCTTAAGTGTTTCTTTAATTTTATTTACATTTTTATATATGTTGCTTTGCTTACATAACACATTGTTTGGAGTGGGCTAGAAATAACCATAAATCCCCATTGCTAATTAGCCTCATCCTCATGACTGATTAGTCAAGATTATGAGCCTAGAAGGAGGGCAGGGAGGAGGCCTAACAGTGAGTCACAGGATCATTGAATTTTAGAGCTGGAAAAAATCTTAGAGATTAAGGCATCTTTCAGTTAGAATTCTGTGGTTTTGCATCTTCAACGCTGGAGAATTATGAAAGGTTGTCTGCTTGCTCTTGCTCCTTTATGCAAAAATGTGTAAGGATTTGGTGACAGCTTTGAAAACAAGTTAAGAATGAAGAAAAGACCCCATCAGTGATGCCTATGAGTAACCTAATGGGGACTTGAAAGAAGAATTAGAAACTTGACACATCAATGGGCTATAGAATAGCAGGGAATATTAATGAACATGAAGGGGGTTCTTCTTTGGAGGTAAGTAAGGCAGAGTGGATTGTTTGGAACTCCCTCCTCAGCAGCTGTGCAGTTTGTAAGGATTTTAGCTTGCCTAACTGTAAGCTTAGCTATTAGCTTTGCAGTGGGGAGTATTTAAAAGTACACACAACATATGAAGGAAAGAACCTGGAACTGAGTAGCCTGCTTCATTCCAAGAATCCATCTGGCATTTAAAGAACTGCTTGTCCTACATTAAACCCTGCAGCGTAAGAGCCATTTTTCATATCCTCACACCCACCCCTATTTTTGGTTTCAGGTAAGACAGCTTGCTGAGTTTGGGGAAGGAACCGGGAGACTTTTCAGAACCACCCACCCAAAGGACTCATCTAGGGTGAGCTCCATGAATCTAACATGGGAAAAACATGTTGAAGCTCCTGCTTGGGAAATCAGCTTAAGAGCAAGCTCAAGTCTCCACAAGAGGTGGAAGTCCTGATTCCAAAACAATGTGAGCCTTTAGTTATTTGTAGACAGAGTATAATAGAAGAGGTGTTATAGACAGGAAAATCTGTGGCTGGCGTCACTAACATTCAATGTCCCACAGTGATGAGGTAAGTTGACAAGTAAAATCCAGTCTATTTCTAAACAAATGCATCTTTGTAATAAAGAGCTTGCTTTTTTAGATTGGGCACATCTGGAGGCATCTAATAGCAAACGCTGCCTAAGCAGTAGTCCCTGGATTACCAGGAGTCGCAGAGTATGTAAAGTGCTGTAAACCTTGAAATCAGTTCTGGAGTTTAGGCACCTTCCCTCCTCCCGGACCCACTTCTCTCTCACACATTTTTTTCTGTTCTCCTTTCAAGGGAAAGTGTATGACACTCAGTTCCGGTCAGTTCTGACCTCAAGCATGCCAGACAACAGGCTCCTACCTTAACTGGTCACTCCTTGAGGGACAGCGCAAGGGCCCAGCGTTGGCGCCAACTCGGAGCAGCGCCCGCTTGGTTACTATGGCGACCGCGGGAGGGGCGGGGCCCCCTCCATTCCTTCCCCGCCTCTGCCCAGGACCTTTCGAAAGCTCCAATTGAGACAGCCCTTTCTTGCCTCTGTTCCGCCCCGTTCGGCTCCGAGGGCGATGCGATTGGCCCGGCATGGCCAGCCTGGTACCCAGACGGTACCACCTCCTGACTGGAAGAGCGGGAAAGTGCACCAGGCGCTGTCCGAGGCGTGAAGCTCACGGGCGCCGCGGGGTCGCATACACTGGCTTTGGAGCGAGTTGCCCCCTGTCCCATACACAATCCCCCGCACCCATGACTGCTACCAGTAGGGAGCAGGGGTCGGGGAGAGGGCACAACGTTTGTGGGTCCGGGCGGTCCATCCCGGGGGGCGAGGACGGGACTAAGCGGGATGAGCCGGTGGCGCACTCTCGGACGCCGGGAATCCGAGGCCAGTGGGGGCGGGCTGAACTTCGGGGGCGGTGCCAGCGGCAGCGGCGGGAGGCGCAAGGCCCAATGAGTGAGCGCACCGCCCCCGGGGGCGGGGCGCGCGAAGTGCTCCCCCGCCCTCCCGCTCGCACCCGCCCCTCCCCCCAGGCGCCGGGGCCGCAGTGAGTGAGTGGCACTGGCAGCCTGTCAATCCCTCAGCCGAGCGGCCTTCGAGCCCGGTCCGCGGCGGCTGTTGGCTGGGTGCGCGGCTCCAGCAGTGGCGGCGGCGACTTCTCCTGGCCCATCAGTCTGCTGTCCGCCCGGCGCGCGGCCCGCCAGGGCCCTCCATCGGGCTCCGCGCCCCCGCCGCACCAGCCCGCCCGCTCCCAAACTTTCCTCCTCGGCCCCCCTCGTTCCCCGCGGCCCGCCCGCCGGCCTCCTCCTACGCCGCCGCCCGCCGCCGCCGCTCCCTCCCCCGGGGCCGCCGGGGTTTGGATCCCGCCCGGCCGAGGCGGCGGAGGCGGCGGCGGCGGCGGCGGCGGCGGCCGAGGGAGGGGAGTGCGCAGGCTGGCGCGGGGTCCGCGGGCGTCCCGGCAACTCGGCCGGCGCTGAGGAGCAAGTTGAGCGGGGCCGCCCGGCGGGGCGCGCGGCGGCTAGGAGGCGGCGCGGCGGCCGCGTGAGGGCAGCGGGCGCCGCTGCCTCCGCCTCCGCCACCGCCGCGGAGCCCGGCGCTTCCGCCCGCCGCTTCTCCCCAGCCTCGGCGGCGGCGGCGGAAGCCGGAGCCGGGCGCCGGTCCGCACCGCCTCAGCCGCGGGCCCGGCCGGCCGGGCCGCCCCCTCCCCGCGCGGGCGGGGAGCGAGCGGCCGCCTCCCCCTCCCCCTCCCCCTCTTTCTTCTCCTCCCTCGCCGCCGCCGCCGCCGCCGCCTCAGCCTTCGCCTCAGCCGCCGCCCGCTCCCGCCCGCGCGCGGCGGGATGGACGATCAATCCAGGATGCTGCAGACTCTGGCCGGGGTGAACCTGGCCGGCCACTCGGTGCAGGGGGGCATGGCCCTGCCGCCTCCCCCGCACGGCCACGAAGGGGCGGACGGCGACGGCAGGAAGCAGGACATCGGCGATATCCTCCATCAGATCATGACCATCACCGACCAGAGCTTGGACGAGGCGCAAGCAAAGTTGGTGTCGTCTCATAAAGCATCTTTTGTGTGTGTGCGGGAGTCGGGCCCGCGGCAGTGTCGGGGCCCGGGGTGGCGCCCGGGGCAGGGGCCTTAGCCCCTGGCCAGGAACTTTCTCCGAAAACCGGCCGCCTGCCCCGGCCTCTGGGGGACTTGCCCGCGCCTCCCTTTGCAGGCGGGAGTCGGCAAAGTTGTTCTCAGGGCTCGGGACGGACTTGGTGCGGCGCGGATTTTGTGTCTCTTTTCTCCCCTGACCTGCCCTCGCAGCCCGGCCCCCTCCCACGGGTTTAAACCTCCCGCCGGACCCCGGTGCGCGCCGCCCGAGCAGGGCCCCGGGCCGCGCTGGAGGGAAGTGCAACTTTCTCCTCTGGCCCGGAGTCTGGGTGCCGGCTCCCCTGTGCCGCGGGACGACCTCGCGGTGCGGGCGGCCGCCCCAGCCCAGTGCTGAGCGATGGACGGTTCCCTGACGGGTCTGGGTGCGGGCGGCCAAGTTCTTGGGGAAGGAGGGCCGCCTTGCAAACTTTGTCGAGCTGTCACCCGCCCGCTGGCCGCAGTCGGCCGGCCGGCCGCTGCGCGCCGGCTCGCCCTACGGAGGTCGGACGCGGGAGCCCCTCCGCGCCTGTCCCCTCCCCCGGGTGGCCACCGCCTGCCCCCGGAGCTAGGCTCCCCGCGCGGGTTTGCGTCTGCGGTCGCCGAGGCTGCTGCCTGCCGGACTGAGGGGTCGTCCGCTTCGCTCCAGCTGGAGCTTTCGCTGCCAGGACTTGCCGGCTGCGCGAACTAGTCAGCTTGAGTTTTTGTTGACTTCCCATGGTTCAAAACAGCCTTCCAAAACAGGGGGCCGAAATTAAATCTTGGGTCTAACTTAAAGGAAGGCGCCATATTATTCCATAGGTGATGCTAATACCTTTGTGTTTTGCTATTTGTTTTTTAGGAAACATGCCCTGAACTGTCACAGAATGAAACCCGCGCTCTTCAGCGTCCTGTGTGAGATTAAAGAGAAAACAGGTAAGACGCTGCGCCTCACAGTAGGCCTGGAGACCCCCGAGGTGGGGTCGGAGCTACTCCTTCGACTCTCCAGTTGAGAGCTGCTGCTTTTGGGCACCGCCATCTTTGATCATTCTCTCCTTCGCACGTCCTGATCTTGAGAAAAAACTGCAATAAATCTGGAGTCGATTTCTCAGTTCCGCTCCTGGTGTAAAATGAAGTGTAGGTGCGGATAGGACTGGGTCGCCGTCCCTAGGCGGCCGCCCCTGGCTGCAGGTGGGGAGGGGGCCCCGGAGCGCCAGCCGCCCTCTCCCGTCTCCTTTCGCCTTGTTTGTGTGTCAGTTTTTAAAAGGAGCAACGGGAGACTGGATGCCAGGACCGAGTTCCCGGGAGAAGCATAGCCCGAACTTTGTTTTACTTAGACAGCTTTAAGCTTCAGTTCCACAAATAGAAGAATAGACGCAATTGAGCAGACTCCAGTAGCATGTTCGAATTAGTGTTTTAGATGGGAAGATTACTTTTAAGAATCAAGGAAGGGTAATGATTTGTGTAGTCATATACAATGTATTACATCTACTAATACTTTTATTAAATTTTATATCTTGAGGTCATTACACTTGTAACTGTGCTAAAGTAGAAAAAGGTCCACAGATGCAGATTAAACAATTTTGAAGTGTTCAAATCAGTAAATATATGAAAAGACAGGTTTTGCAGAAGCCCTGGAATGAAAACTACAGGTATATATTAGGCAGATTTTTTGCAATTCATGTCAATGTAACTTTTTGTCAGACTTTCTTAACTGAAGATATTTTAGTCGAGGTAAGGTAATGGCTCAAATTGAAGTAGAGATTTAATTTAGATGTTTTAGTTTGAATTTAGCATTATATTCCCTTTATATGGCGAACAAGTGCATTAAACAAGATTTACAGTTGATTTTGTGTGTGTGTTGGATATATGGTATTTTAAAGTTGCCATTTTTTAAAGTTCAGGCAAAAGAGAAAAAGTTAAAGTCCAAGATAGAGCAATATCCAAGCGATGCTATTTAAAAGGTTAGATGTGATTGTGCTTAAATTGAGTGTACAAATAATAGCACATTGCATGTAATTCTTAGGTTGATATAGGAGTTGGTTTCATTATAAACAGATTTTTCACTTTGCAATACTATTCTGATCCTAAAAGTAATCAGGAATAGATGCTGGGTTATTGCTATCTGTTAAATGTATATATGCTAAACCATAATTAACAGCAAATAATAAGAGAGCCTAAAGAGTACATTTTGTGCTGTACATTCACATCGTATGGATGGTTTCTTAATGCTGAGTGATTCTTTTAAAGATGTATTTTACATTTTGAAAACCATAGGCATTTTAAATTACTAACTTTTATTGTGTGTTGATTTTTAGCCACCTTTAGAAAGCATTGTGATTTAAAATGGTAGATAATTTTTATCTGACTATAAAATAAGACATCCAGCATTAAATCTTGAAGATTCTTAGTTTAGAAGCCTAAAAGTGTGCAATTCTCAGTAAATTATGTTGCTTAATGTCCAAGGATTTTCTTGCTATCAGGGCTCCACTTCAGTTTCTGCTGACAGCTAAGCACTGGGGTATTGACTGTGTTGTGAATATTAAGATTGATTCAACTTTATACAGCCTTATATTACTAGGCGGAGGGGCTTGATACTTCTCCCTTCTCACCCCCTCCTCATGATTTGTATTTATTTTTTTGCTTTTTTTAAGTTTTGGCCTAGCCAGCTTGAGAACCAAACCCAGTAAACTGCTTTTCATGTTTAGACACTTAGCAGCAGGCAGAATTCAATTGGGAAGCGTAAGTCCTCTAGTTGCTTATTTGCACAGGACTTAGTTACACCATTCTGAAGGAAAGTATAGTCAACCGCATGTCAAAGGTGAGTTACAAAAAAGAAACAAGTCTTTTCAGAGTCTGGGATTACTGGCAGGGAGAGCTTTGATGGGGCTATTGCTATTTAAGAAGCAAGAGGTAGCTGACAAAAGAAATTTTTGTGTTTCGAAATTGTTTCTGGGCTTTCAGTGATAACTTGTAAATTAAATCTTCTTTTTGTGCTTTGGCCAGCAGATCCAAGTTTGTATGTTATCTCTTTTGTAAAAAGCCAACAGCCGACAAAGAGTAAAGGCGGCTGTCTGGGCAGAGGCATCTTCCTGCCAGCCTCTTTAAGCTCGAGAGGGATGAGGTTTAAGTACTGAGTGATTGATGGGGGTGAAGCTCTTTCTCTGTTCTCTTTTCTCCCCTCCTACCCATAGGTTCACCTCACCCTCCAAAACCAGTCTGAGAATGAGAGGGACTCAGAATCCTCAATTTGAAATAAAACAGCTGCGTAGACATTAGTGTTACCAAAGCAAAGAAAGCGAGGCAGCAAATTCCATGTCCCAGCCCCCCATCTGCTTCCATAGTCACGCTTCAGAAACATGAACTTATAAAATAAGCATTGTAGAATATTTATATGTTGTGTAATGCTTTTTCCCTAAATCATTTTATTTAATATAGTAATACAGTACCCAAAGATTAATTCTTTATAATCTAGAGAAAGTTTACTTAGTCATTTGTGAATAGAAACCAGGAACATTGTGTGATGACTCTATTCTGCATAATGGAGGGGTTGGGGGTGAACTGTCACTTCAGTGAATAATGTTATTTCAGCTGTGCTTTTCCTCTAAAATAAGACAAAATCATTAAAAAAAAATTCCATGTATTTGTAAATCTGCCAGTAGATTTTGAGATTTCTGATCAGTCAGTGAACACTGCCAGTTTTGATGCACATGGGGAATTTAGTTTGGAAAACATCTGTTTTTTCCCCTTACCAGATATGAAAAGGTATTTTTCCCTTCTGACATATAAATGGATAATCTACTACAATTATATTATTTTCTTGTTCAGAGGTAAGGAAAGTATACTTTTATTATAAGATGCTTTTTCTTGAAAATATATTTTTTGGTAAAATTTATACAATTATTTTGGGGAAGAAATGTTGAAACGTGGTATTTGTGCCTTTAGAAAGCAACCGAAAAGTTGTAGGCTTTAAAATCAAGATATTTGTTCATTTCAAACTAAGGAAGCAACCAGTAAAATAATTGTTGGTATGTTAAGATTTTTCTCCTGATTTTTAAAGCCATATTTTACCATCTGTCTCTTATTAAATATCCTTGATGCCAAAGAGTTCTGTTCATCTGCATACTTCTTTTGGTGTGTTCCCTCACCTTTTTGGCCATGGTAATCTTGACTGTTGAAGTGCTTTCCTTTGTGAAATATTTCATCCTCAAAAATTTACCTTCTTGCCAAACACCCTAATTATAAGAGTTTGAAAGAAGGAAGTTGTTCTTTTTCAAGAAAAAAAATTATTCATTTTTTAATGAAAATCTAGTATTTTAGTATATAATCTGAATTATATTGTGAAAAAATGTTATATATTAGAAAAAATCAGCACAACCTTTTCCATTTTAAATGGTAGGTTAAAACACTCCATGTTGATAGCTGCCAACCAAACTCTGATTTATTGCCACCACAAACCCTAAATAGCGTTCATTTACTAGTAATGTCTAATGGCATACATGATGGTTTGCCAGATTTGTAGCCTTTGTGAGGCTTATAAGCAGGACTGACTTGGGGAGATCATAAAACTTAATGAACTTCTCTACTGCAGGAGGTGTCCGCAGGGGAAGAGAAAGGCCTGCTTGGCTGGTTGAGCTGGTTGAAGTATTTTTTATGCTTAAGGAGAAGAAGAAAATGACTAGTAAAAATGCTTTACTTCTAAAGGAATCTTCCCTAGAAAGAGTCATTAGAATTTTAGATATCAAAACTAGATCAACAATGTAGCTTGCAAATGAGTTTTTATATGCATTTAGTATATGAGGTGAGATTAAACCTTTGATCTTTGTTGCTGTAAGTGTGACTGGCTTTCAGAGGGATAAGGCAGTACTCTCAGTCAACACCTCTCTTTTTAATTCTGAACCTACAGGTTTAGAGACTCACGGGAGTCTTCTTTTTCTGGTCTGTTTTCTCTTTTTAAGGCTTCAGTGTAAATTTGTTACATTTTTCTTTGTATAGTGCTATATAATTGTATTAAATGTCAATATATAAAAAAAAACAAATTTTTTTCAAGTGAAAATTTAAAACAGGAAAGGTGAAAATTGTTGTATGTATTAGTCTAAATGTTATAGTATTCATTGCATATGCTTTTAAGTTGCTCTTATACTATTTCCAAAATAATTATCATTTGTTCCAAGTTTTAAAAACAAATATACTATCCCATACATGATTCCTTTTTGTGTTTTAATGAAGTTATTTTCTAGTTTTCAGAACCTTATTATGGACAACTTTAAACATAAATACATGTAGAGAGGAGAGAATCTTGAACCTCCCCCCCAAGAACTCATTGCCCAACCTTCAACAATTAGCAACAATTGGCCAATCTTGTTTTCTCTGTAACTCTCACCCTCCCAAAATTATTTTGAAGCAAATTTTAGCGATCTTTAATGTTTTAAATTTCATATTAATTTTAGACAGATAGTATGGTCTGTTTACATTAGAAAAATTAAATGATTAAACAGGAAAAATACAAAGTTGATGTATCTTAGAAATGTCATCAATTATATTGCTTTATAAATATATTTTCCTTAAAGCAGTTTAAGAATGTTTTATCAATTTTTTTTCCCATTGTAGATTTGTATGTCTTACTGGAGCTTTTGTAGGTTTTGAGGGAGGATGTGAAAGAATGTGGTGTTTTTCTAACTTTCAGTATTCCTCCTCTCCCATCCTTATAAAATAATACATACAACATATTTATACAAAACCTGGAAAAAAATCTTACTGCCAAACTGGTTTAGCACTTCATGATCTAAAGATCTAAAGTATCATGTAGGTACTATCTTTAAAATGGGGGCGGTTTTCTAACCCTATTCCTTGTTTTCTTTTTCTTCCCAATAAAAATATATTGAACCCTCTTGTCAATACTGACTTGATCTGTGCAAATAATTCTTTTGCGCGTCCGTTTTAGTGAACCTCATTTTATTATAGACTTGTGTAGTTTTGGTATTTTATTTGGGACTTTACTATGTTATATTATTATATTAATTTACATAATTGTATTCCAAATCAGAAGTATATTAATACAGTGGCGAAGGAGGCCCTGACTCGCCCCAACCAGCGCACTGGTTTATCTGCTTTCATAAAATATACCTATGTACATTTATCATACTATATGCTTTCCTTTTAATTAATTTTGCTTGTACTTTTAGATTTCAATTTATAAATTTTGGAAAAGGCTGCTTTCGTGGCAGATTTAAATTAACATCTTATTTGGCTTAGTTGTATTTTGATGGTTTATGGTGGCTTGGTATAAGATGAAGTTACATTATAAGAAGTGGGGCTGTAAGAATTGAAACTGCATTTCATGAACCACACCCTAAGTCAGTCATCACTTTATTTTATAGTCTTATCTTGAGGTGTCTATTCAGAATAAACACTTAACATATCAGCACTAACATATCAAGTTAAATAGGGATTTAGACTATTTCCCCCTATTCTTGTATGTGTGAACATCTTTAGGTATTTATTAGTTCAATATTGACACTATGAGAATAATGTTTTATTTTTTTTCTCAGCAGGCTTGTGTTTTGGCCATTTATCAGTGTGATCAGCATGATTTAGGTAGTAACTGACTAATAAAGCTCGCACATTAGCCACCCCCCAATGTTGACCTTTTCAAGCATTTGCTTTACTTCTGTAGGCCATTTGGCTCTGTAAGTATGAAGAAGGTAAATAATTTACATCGCTATGTAAATTGTATAAATTGGTCAAACTTTCTCAGAACTGGCTATCATAGATTTTTTTTTTTACAAAGTTGTAGAAGTTAATCAGACAAACAAATTACTGCTACCGCTGGGTGATAGTGTTATTTAGCAAATAAATTAATAAGTAGTGCTTGAATGAGCCACTGAAAAAATATACCATCTTTTTATACTTTCATACATAGAACATACTAGAAAATAAATTTCATTGATCTTCAGCACTTGATTCTAATTATCCCCTTTTTAGGCACAATTGCAACCAGAATTCTTTCTTTATTATTTTTTCATAGATATAGTCCATAAATATAATGTGTTTTGTGGTTTTTAATGGTAACTGTAGTTTGTTTTGGCACTAAATTTAAGTGTCTAGCAAAAAATAGTGGTGTGATAGAATATATTAAGTTGAATTGTCATGTCATTCTTTTGGATGGCTATATCTACATAATATTAACAGATTAGTACTGAAAACAATTAAAAATAATTATGGATAAAAATAATTGTTCAAAGTTTTGTATTTCTTGTTTTCTTTTAATTTAAGTGCTTTAAAATGTTCAGCTGTTTGAAAAATGACTTTTTGGTGATCATATTAATGAGGACTTGGTTTATAATCCTTTTAATGCTGATGATTCCTCACAATGTTTAAACCATTATTTGGGGGGAACTCCACATATGTTATGGCAAAGTGATTTTTTTGTTGTTTTGTTTTATGTGATACATCAGTTTTCAAAGCATATTTCTTAGGCATCAGAGTCCAGCAGGTGGCTTTTTACATTAAAAAATTCATAAATTTTAAAATCCCATAAAATTTTATCTCAAATTCAAATTAACTAATTGAGGATGTCAACATTTCCACTGTCTCTGTATTAACATTTATAATAGAACAAATGGTTCCATATAGAAATTATCTGCAACATAATCTAAATTAAGATTCTAAACAGGCATTACAGATGCTGGTAACTTTGGCAATTATCATTTTGTTTGGTGAACAGTAGTAAAACAGTGTGCGGTAAAAGTGTTTAGAGAGAGAGGATAAATAAATTGAACAGTTTTGCAATGCAAAGTGGTTTGTGGTGTTTTTGAGGATTTCTTGGCTCTCTCTTAACTGCTATTGTGAGCCTGGAGCAGATTTCCCCATTGCTAATGCCCTAGAAGTATTAATTCACTTTGATATGCTAATTAGAGGGCATTATGCAAGAAATGAGATTAAGTGGCAGCATGAAGCCATTTGCCTGTCAGTAAATTGAGAGCTTTAGCATCAGGAGGAGCTTTGTTTTTTTTTTTTTTTTTTTTTTTAGTTTCTTTTGGTTTTGCATATAAATAAAATTGATTGAAGGGTCTAGAGAAGCTTCTAGAACATTGGTGGATTCTTTTTTTCCTTCCTATGATTATTTAAATGTAATGTTACAGAATTTTTCTAAATATTATAATAATTGACCTAATTGGAGATAACAAATATGAAGTTTTTATTGTACTCTATATAAAAATATATTAAGAATTTTGTGTCATCTAGTCTTTTTTTCCTAAAACGTAATTTCAGCAACATGGCTGATGAACTGTTATCACTCAACTCTTTTCAGAAGTGTAAACTTCTGTGTGTGGGTTTGTGCACCAGTGTCACTAAACAGAACTTCACAAGGGTATTCACTAGGGAAGGAAGGAAGAAGTTGTTGAATTGGGCTTCCCGAGACTATATTAACTGAGCATTAAGATTCTGACTTTCATCTATAAAAGCTGAAACAACTACAATTAGTGGTTAAACTCTGCCCTTTACACAACCTGTGGAATTTTTATTTCAGCATATATCTCATATGTAAAATTACTGTATTGTTTAATTTTCATGTTGAAGATGGAGTTTCATACTGATTCTATTTTTGCTTGGCTTTTGTGGGTGCCAGGCCCTTTTTGTTTTTCTGTACAAAGCTACTTTGTGATACTTTCTATATTTTGGGGAGAAATGCATGAATGAATACTGGGATGGCAGGGGGAAAGAGTAGTATGACAGAGAACTTCTCTGGGCCTATGAAAAGATTAAGGTTCCCTCAAATACGGAACTTCAACCTCTGTAAACCATTGATAGAGAAAGAATTGCAGCAAAACTCTGGCCTAATTATGATCTCTGTGTATGGTTAGATGGGAGAGGGTTTGGGTAAGGCATTCATATTGGGGCTTAGTTCTAGTGTTTGAATTCCACTACTGTAGCTGTGACTCTAGACCCGATAAACCATAACTTCTCTTCAGAGCCATATGGATTATTTAGTCACCACAGCTGCCATGCACACATACTACCGACGCTGGCATATCCTCGGTGTGCATGTGTGGTGCCCGTTAATGTTAATGGGAGTTAGAAATGTGCACACAGAGAAGGGAATGAGAGTCTCTCCTGAGACAAAAGTCCTGATTACATTTCTCTGTGAAGAGGACTTAGTGTACCTACACATTAGCTGATTTTCTAAATGAAATACTTGGTTACTTTAAATTTTCACTCCCTTCTCAGACTCCCTGAACTAGTTAAATCAATGAATCCTCATTAGTCTCTGATTACTTGCAAAATTTCATTTAAAACACATGAAGTTATTTTTGATTGAAATAGGAACAAAAAGCTTTTGAAATTACATATTATTATTTAAACAAAAGGTTTCTACAGACTTTCAGATGTACAAAGCCTTGCAAATAAGAGAGGAATTATTGGGAAGGACTTATACTTCAATGGCATCTGATAGGGGGAAAATCACTACATTAAAAAAAAATATGTAAGCAAAATGGCAAGCTTGTATGTGCATCTTATCTTTACTACCCAACTGTCCTTAAATGAGGAAGAATTGACTTAGGTAGTCTTAGAAGTTTTTTTTCTTTCTTTTCTCCTCCCACCTTTCTTTAAAAAAAAAAACACTATGGATGAAGGTAGTTGGAATTCATAGTCAGATATATCATTTTCAACTTGGAATAGGAACTAGAGCAGGAAATTGATTTTATATTTATTATGAAAGCAAGAACTCTGCCACCAACTGACAGCCATCCATGTTTTAGTTTTGCGATAATTGTTCACAGGCATTACTCTGCAGTTGGTCGAGATTATTTATAATGTTGATTGGGAGTGTTGGTCCATTAAAAGGTATGTGTATAATGAATATCTTTAATTAAACCAAGTAATATTGGAATATTTTATTTTTCTTTTACATTGGATGTTGGGTCTAGGATTAACCGTCTGTACTGGTAAGAACAAGTTATAGTAGATTGTGCAGTGATTTCTCTGAGTTCATGGATGTATTTATTACCTTTTTTGAACAAATTATACTAACATGAAAAGTTGTGTTTGAAATGATTGTGTGCTAGATAAGGCGATACATTACAGGAATGGTTGGGTTTATGGAGCTTTATGTAGAGGTTTTCTCAGAAATTATAGCACAGGGCTGTCACTATAAAACCCAGTGATACAGTTGGTAATAACATACAGTGAAGATATTTTTAGATTTTCACTTGTTACTCAAATAAGTGAGAACCCTCCAGTTTTTCTCGTCATATTTCTTTGTTTAAATCAGTAGAGAAAAAA
>RJWJ010006951.1:0-30000 GCA_004363605.1 Indri indri | reverse complement strand
AAAGAGTTTGATGGATCTCTATATTTAGTGATGCAAAAATAATATTAATTAAACTCACTTGAGCAGTTTTTTTTTTTTTTTTGGACTTGGAGGTAACCTTTTACAAAGCATAGCCTTTGGTGCCTGACCAAAGACTTGGAAAGAAAGCAAATGTCAATATGGTGTTGATAATAAGCTTCTTTAAACTGGACACAAACTGTGCCATTTATACTAGAAGTATCCGGTTTGTATTCCTGTGTATATGAAGTCTCTCAGCAAATACAGTACCTGAAATTGAGCCAATGGAATAAAATATTTTATCTTCAATTAGCCCAATTTGAGAAAAGCAATAGCTTTTGCAGTCCAATTTTGCTTTGAAATGCCCTTCTTTTTAAAAAAAATTGTCACAAGATTAAAGAGAATATATGCTTTTATTTCCTAACCCGAATTTAATGATTCTGTAATAATAACATTCATCTTTCTGGATTACCATCTAGATTATCAAAGTCTTTTGTGTGAGGTTGTGTTGAGCATTAAGTTTGAACCTGCAGAAATGAACAAAAAGATACTGTTGCCGATTACATGTAAACAGCTCGAATCATTCAAAGGATGTGGAGAGGAGTATTTCTATAGTGTGAAGCCAGAGAAAATGGCAACCTGCCAAAGCTAGGTGCAGGCTCTTGTTACATGGAAGGGTTGGGCCTGTTCTCATTTCTTCTTGAAATGGCTTAATTGGTGTCAGCACCCCAGGGATAAAGGCCTCTAACACTGAAATCCACACGATTCACCCTGTCTCTGCTCAGTGTAGGGAAACTGGTAACAACTGGTGGTGAATGAGGAGTGAACGGTGCTGTAACAATACTCGATGATGTTTGGGATGACAGAAATTAATACGCACTTGCTTGAAGAAAGCAATGATTAATGGCAGTGAGCACGGGAACGCTGTCCCTCCTTTTACTCCACTTTGATGGGGATTGAAAAGCAAAAGGCTGTTTTCGTTCTCTGTAGAAAGCAGAGGTCACACAGAGTACATTATAGCAATTTTTCCTCTCTGATTTTTTTATTTCATAAATATTATGATAAGCATAGATTAGATAGTTTTTTTTATGGAAGCTTAAAAGGATATTTTATGTCACTTAAACATTATTGTTTATGCATAAAGAAATCACATTCTTCTCTTCACTTGTTAGATCATTTCCCCTCGTGTCAGAATAATTAGTGTAATTAGGAATTTTAAAACCCCACAAACATGAAGTTGTATTAATGCTGCTTACTGTTTTATAACTGGAATTGGAAGGGTTTAGTTTTCTAAAGACTGCTAGGACTGGGTGGGGACAGAAATGTTGCAGAGGCTTTCACCTTTTTCCTGCCCCTCCCCCAGGTTTTTCTCAGTGAATGTTTGACGTAAATATATTTTGCAAGGTACTTGCACTTGTCAGCAGCTTTCTTAGCCATTTGATAAAGATTCTTTATGCTACAAGAAAGCCTGAAATAACAGAACTGTACTTTGGATAATGAATTCTTCATCTGTGGAGAACTTTAAAACAAAGTACAGTGTTGGCATTTTTTTCTTTTGAGTGAGAAGGCTGATATATCTTTTGGATCCGACAGGAAGACGTAAATTAATAGAGTTCTGGAGTTCAGTTTCTCATTAATAATCCATTTTGTCATGGTTCTTGGCATTGTCAGCCTGGTAGCTGGTTCATATTTTGCTAAAGGATAAAAGCAGATTATGTCTTAAGGCACAAAGCAAGAATAAAGAGTTTATTGTCTTTTGGGGGATCTACATGCTATAAGAAAAATATTGTGTTGCAGAAATTTTCAATTTTTAGTTAGAAATATACTGTACATTTTTCTTAGGTAAAGCTTTTATTTTAAGATCTGAAATTGTCCTTGAAACTTTAGGATATTAGAGTTTTAGATCATTGCTTAGAATTGCCTTTGCTGATTATTTGCAAAGGTTTGTTTTCCAGGGACAGTTATGGTAAATTTAAACCTGTTCTTATATTTTATTTTTAGAACTCTATATATTGGGATATAATTATAGTTCAAAGAGAAATGCAGAAAAGTCACTATTCCTCTCCTTGCACTGATATGTCTAGACATTCTATTACCCTTGCCTACTTTTGTAGACATGGAATTCTTGACAGCTTCTGTGAAGGTTGCAGAGTTTTTAAACATCTAAAAGATCCAGTCAATAAAATTAAAATAAAAAACCTAATTTCTAATTTGATAATCCTTTACTTACCTTTTTTATTGAGGCTCCAGAAGCAGATTATGTAAAGATATCGATTTTGGTCACAGGTTCTTATTAATGGCATCCGTTAACATTTTTATTTGTATTTTAAAGAAATTAGTTCTTATAAAAATTGAAATATTACACTTTCCCTGATATCTGATAGTATGGTCATGGGCCACCTGAGATTCCACATGAAAAGTAGGAAACTAGTCGAAGGGAAGTACTTTTTTTTTCCTCTTGCATTTAAGACTATTTATTTTTAGTGTGTTATTTATATTGCAAGTCTTTGACAGGGACATTGTTAGAAATAGACAACTGAAAAATTTGTTTCATCTTTAAAACTTGAGTCTTGTGCTGCCATTTCCAATTATCACTACTTATTTTTTCATTTTTAAACCTTGAGGTAACACATGGAGTGTGCAAAGTCATAAATCTAGAGTTGATTATTAAGGTAACAAGCTATGTGAAAAAGAGTAGTGTTTGTGTGGGTTATAAGATGAAGGGAGGAATATTAAACTATGATTGAATGGAGAGAATAATGGAAGATTTTACTTGTCTCTACTTAGAAGGGCTTATTCCTATTATAATTTGTTAATGTTGATACTTTCTGAGTCATTAAAGTTCATAATTGGATAAAACTGGCCCACGTTAATACTGGTTGTGGTATGTTACAAGGATTCATTTAGGAATGGAAGTACTATTTTTCTTTTAGTTTTCATTCTGTAAGGGACTGTAAGTTCTTAGAGGGCAGGGACTATCTATCTATCTATTTTTTAGCACACAGAATGTGCTTAGAAACTTATTTTTAAATAAATGCATGCCTTCTCCATACATTATCTAATATATATCTGCTGAATAACATTAAATCTGATACTATGTTGTTCTAATCCTTTAAATAGAAATTTATTTTAATTATAGTAACTATATACAACATAAGAAAACTGCTATAGCTACCTACCTGGATCTTAAGTAATTTATATGTAACTTATTTGTAAAAGTAATTTATATATTACTGCTCTCATTGCTATTGTTAACAATAATATTCTAAATGGAAAATAGTGGTGAAAACTGGTAACATGCTTAGAGTTGAACATTCACCTTTAAGGTTTTTAGTTTAAAACTAAGTGTGATAATAAGCAATCTATTTCATAGTTAGAATATATTTGTGTGTTTCCAAATTGTAGGTTTGAATTTGGATGATTTAAGATTTGTTTCCCTGTAGAGTTGGGAAGGACATTTGTTTTAGTACATTATAATGAAATCTTAAAGAGTAGATTTTGACAAGAGACATTTTGCTGACACAGAATATTTTGTTCATTTTGACTCTCAAATAAGTTCTTCTGTCATAATGATTGATTTATATTCATTTTAGACTGTACGGTTTCTTAGCTGAGTTTTCTGTCTATAAGGTACAGAAATACCTGTTTAAATTAATGATAAATTAAATAATTATCTTCAAAGGTGACAGATTGGTCTTGTGTATTTGACTAGTCCAAAATTAATCTAAGATTACTTAAATGAAAAAGTACTATGATTATGAGTTATTGAAATGAATCCTAATTTAAAATTTAGTATAATTGGAAACACAGAATATAGTATCATTTACTTTTGTACAACAGTCATTGTTGAACTGTTTACTTCCTATTTTGTACGGGCCACTAATCTATTGTGGTTGCTTATCTGGTGGAAAGACCTGAGAAATCAAATTTTGAATTCACTTGCTCTGTTAACTGTAACCCTTAGAGTAATTTGAAACAGTTAAAAAACAAAACCCCAAATATTTGTAGTGGAAGGCCATTGGGAGTAATTTTGTCATGGATTTTCTCAGTTGCAGTACTAAAAGACTAGTGAATTTGGTGAATGTTAAGTGGTAAGTTAGACAGTAGCTATGTGGCTGAGGCATGTCCAAATCGCAATTGCTAATACTAATATTAAGCTAATTGCCGCATATTTTGCTTCATGAAAATCGTTAAGACATGGAAAACTCAACTATTTGGCTGGTGAATATTTTATTTCCTATTTTGTCCTTATTCTTAAAAAGTCCTGTAATTCAAATATCTGCAGTTTCTTAACAAATAATAAGTCTGTTTAGACTGTCATTCACAAGAATCTACACTTGTGGTACTCCAAGAAGCTGTAGAGCAGGAGTCTTTAAATTTTTTTTTTTGGTTAAAGTTTTCTGTGTGAAAGTGATGAAAACAATGGACCCGCTGCCCACCTTCTAGAAAAATGCATGTACTCATAAAAGTTTGAATATAATTTCAGAGAGTTTATAGACACCTTGAACATTATTCATGGATCCCTCATGGAGACCATAGACCTCTGGTTAACAACAGCTTCACAGAAGTAGACTTTTTTTTTTTGAGACAGATTTTTGCTCTGTCACCCTGGTGTCATCATAGCTCATTGCAACCTCAAACTCCTGGGCTTGAGTGATTCTCCTGCCTCAGCCTCCCCAGTAGCTGGGACTACAGGTGCTCACCACCATGTCTGGCTAATTTTTTCTGTTTTTTGTAGAGACGGAGGTCTCCCTCTTGCTCAGGCAGGTCTCAAAATCCTGAGTTCAAGTGATCTTCCTGCCTTGGCCACCCAGAGTGCTAGGATTATAGGCGTGAGCCACCACGCTCAGCCAACTTTTTTTTTTTTTAAACCAAGTTTTGCCCCAATTTGTAACTACAGTGCACTTTCTTTTTGGAAGCCTAATGGATCTACTTTCTAACCAGTGGTTCTATAAACACTCAGAGCACCAGTGTTAGTCTAGTGAATGTTTGAGTGCATTGAGGGGAAAGAATAAGGAAAATGGAGTAGAACAATGACCTGAAAGGTAGGAGCAAGGCTAGCAATGAGACTCAGTTGCTAATAGGACTGGAGAAAAAGGATAGGGGGTTAAAAGAGGGAAATCTGAAATTTGTGATATGAGTTGTTGAAGGGCTTATTTGGCAATTAGCACATGTTACCTTGTAAGAATAATTATTAATAAGAAAAGGTATTCGTTTACAACCTAGGTTATAGAAGCTCCTTGTCCTGCAGAATTTGTTTTATTGGTCAACTGTTTTGTCCTGGGTTGCTTTATAGGGATTCAACTTTTGCTACATGGTAGAATTAAACTATATGCTGTCTTTGTACATATAATAATAAGTTAATATAATGATAATATATAATATAATAATTTCTTTGGCTAAGAATGTATATTTAATTTGTTAAACTTTCCTATATGAAGACTTTTGAGGAAAATATCTATGTCAGTGATTCTCAAATTTTTTGATCTCAGGACCCCTTTATACTCTTAAAAGAATTTTTGTTTATTTGGGTTTAATATCTATCAATATTTACTGTATTAAAAAAACATTGAAAAAATATTTAAGTTCATTTAAAAATTATAAACTTTGCATTAATATCTATGTCAGGCTTAATAACAGACAGCTGGATCCTCACATCTGCTTCTGCATTCAGTCTGTTGTCATATGGCTGATGTATACAAATAAATGTCTGACCTCACACAGATATATTGGAAAAGGGAAGAGTATTTTAATAGCCTTAGAGATTGTTGCGGATACTCTTTTTTGATATTATGCTAAAACTTGACAAGTGATAGTTTCTTAAAGGTTAGTTGAGATGTGGAATCTGAAGCCGTATCAGTAAACTTTTTCTATTCTGTTTCATTAAAATCTTTAAATCTTTAAATCATTAAATTATATTGGTTTAGTTTGCAACTTGAGGGGCTTTTCTACCCATGGGTGATTTTGTAACATCATGTCCTGGTCATTTGGAAAATAATGGTTCACTGGTTACTTGTATCTTCCAAATGTTAACACATTTCATTATACTGTATTAGAAATCTACATTTGTTAATATTATGGCTGGGCATGGTACCTCACGCCTGTAATTCCGGTGTTTTGGGAGGCTGAGGTAGGAGGCTTGCATGAGGCCAGGAGTTCGAGACCAGCGTGGGCAACATAGTGAGACCCCTGTCTCTACAAAAAAATAAAAAAAATTATTAGCCAGGTGTGGTGGCATTTACCTGTAGTCCTAGCTAATCAGGAGGCTGAGGTGGGAGGATTGCTTGAGCCAAGGAGTTCAAGGTTGCAGTGAGCTGGGATGGTAGCACTGCACACCAGCCTGGGTGACAGAGCAAGACCTTGTCTCTTGAAAAAAAATTACCACCAAACTCAAAAGAAAAGTTCTTAAGTATTGGGAAGCTGTCATGCTCACAGTAGTAGACAAGTGTTCCAAATTCTAATTTTTGCTTGAAAACTTAAATTTTATCATGGTACCAAAACTGTCATTTGTTTTCCTTGAAGTAACAGGTTTACTTGGTTCCCTTTTGAAAAACGTCTGCCAAAATATCTAAGCTGAAATAATTATAGCTTGTCAGTCACTGTTTTTTTAGGCAGCTAGTTCAGCTTGCAACTCACAGTTGTGCAGGTGCTTTTCTCATATTTGGTATGCAACCTAAGTGTTTTGTTGTTACAGAGTATTAAAAAGGTATGCAGTCAAGGTGTAATAAATTAATAATTTTTATTTTTCATCAAGGCTCCCACCCCCTTTTTAAACTGAAGTGCCCGATGGTAAATAATACATTGATTGTTAATACAGCGTAGTGCCACTGTGTTGCTTTGTGCCAAGGCAGCAGCAATTTTATCCACTTTTACTTTGTACACCATTAGAAGGCGTTACAATATCTTAGTATTATAAAAGTAATTTTGACTTTGTGGACTCCTGAAAGGGTCTCAAGGACTGCCAGGGGACCATGGACCACCTTTTTAGAACTGCTAGTCTGTTTAAAGTGAAATACATATATAACTTGCTCTGAGAACATTATCTTATCTTCATCTATAATATCTATACAAAAAGATTGTCTGAAAAGAAACAGGTTTTTAATATGCTGATCCTAAAGGCAACAGAATATATCCTCAAATCACTATTGTGATCCTCTAGGGATATTTGTTTAGTGCCTATACAAGTATGATGTTCTGCTGAATATTTTTCAATGTTAAAACAGCTTTTGCCCTTAGAAAGTGTATCTTGTAATCTGTCTTGGCAGCACACATAAAAGAAAAAAAGGACAGATTAACAGATGCCCATTTGATGGTTCACAGTTTTCCACACAGAACTAGTACAAAGTTCCTGGGCAAATCACAGAGTGATTATTTTCAAAATAAGGAGTTGGACTAGGACATTTCTAAGGTCTCATTCAGCTTAGTATTCTATGATTCTTTGACTTTTTAACCAAGTGAATTGATTACTAATCAGCTATTAACCATTTATTTAAGAAAATTTATTTTTTAAGCTGGTTAAATATAATTTGCGCCTGTTGTCATCACATAGGCTAAGCATTAATGTTATTTTTGCAATATCGAAAAATGGAATGTATAGAAGAGAAAATGGAGGGGGAGTGTAAACAGAGAAGGCTTCCAGAAGCAAGTGAATTTTAAGTGGCAGGGAAGAAGAAATTTGGATGATGCAGGTTGCAGGGTATTTAACATATCTCTGAATTTGGAGTCTTTATGTCCTTTACTAGAATAGCAGAGAAGGAAAATTTGAGTTTAAAAATAACACTAAAGCCTGTAAATTGAAGAATCTGCCAATGCTATGCTCTGATATTGCTATGTGTAGTATGAACTATTGAAAAAACCTCCAAAGTAAAAAGTGGATCATGATGTTGATTCTGAGGTTCTCTTAGCTCCATTAATTACATTTTGATCAGAAAGCTATAATATTTTTCAAACGGGGAAACCAGTATTTAGGCTTTAAAAAATATTTATTTTCACTTTCAATGAAGAAAATCTTACTATGTTACCTTAAACTATTTTATAACCTTCCTTGAACAGTCTAGAAGGAAGGAATACTATTCAGTAAAGAAAAAAATGACCTCCAAACTCAGGCTCTTACTCAATCTGGCACAGTGTCAAGGTCCTTTTTTATTAAAAAAAAAAAAAAATGCTAGTGGGAGGGACTGGGTGAATCCTGAGTAGGTACTGTTTAGATCCTTACATAGGAGAGAGGGCTCCTGTGATGCAGTTTGTGTTCAGACAAATCAAACTTGGAAAGCTGAATGCTGCTATTATAATATTTAAGGAAAAAAGACTCCAGAGGCTATATGTTTTGGAAATATTTGACAACATTAGCAACCTCAACTACTGACAAAAAAAGAACCACCTCTTTGGCAAATCTTTCACAGTTCTGCCAAGAAAAAGCAGCTTCATTGGAACATTTTCATAAACTATCATCAGTTATGCAGCAGCAGCTTCACAAATCAGAAATGATATCTTCAGGCGCTGCTGTCAAGTGTTATTCAAATAATACCAGCCTCACATTTGAATAACAGCAGACATTTTGAATTAATTAATCAGATGAGATAGTCTAGGCCTTTTCTCATTAGTCTCTGGGTCAGGCTTGGGAAGATATATGTGTTGGTGATGATATACTTGTCTTTAATCGTGATTTATGAAGATTTAAGATTGTGTGTGATTTGTCAGAGGTTCTGGGAAAAGGCTGGTGCATATTTCATTACCTAATCTGAGATTGATTTTATGATGCTAAGAGATATCACACTGTTGTTCAAATGTGTGGGAAGTACAGGTAGACACGACATCGCAGGCTTTTTACGGGCTTATCTTTGCAACTGTCAAACAATGCTATAAACTTTAACTGCTCGTAGTTAACAATTCCTGCTTTAATTATAGGCAGATTTTTTATTCCGTCCAAAGGGAGAAGTTTCAAAATGCAAAGCAGATATTATAACTATGACCTGGTATGAATCATGGACATAGTTGGTAAATTTCATGGGTTGGTCATGGTGAAAATATAAAATTTCATGGCTTGTCAAAGATTAATATAAAAATCCTATTAAAATGGTACAAATAATAGAACAACAAGAAGTAAGGTTACTCTCCTTACATGTTACCTTCCTTCTCAGGGCTAATTTTAGGAAAATTGGGATGTAAAATCAAATTTTTCTCAGTTATTCAAGCAACATTAATGACATACTGTTAAATGAAATAATTTGTGTAAAAATATCTAGTACAGTGAGTGGTCTACAGTAGGTACTGAATATTTGCTAATTTTCTTTTGTCCTTTTTTACCTACTTTTCTTCCTTTCCATTTGATGTTTAAGGCTCTGTTAGCATTATTTAGCCTTTACATTCTTCATGATTTCAAGTTTTAATCCTGTTGAGTCTTAATTCCTTGAGGAATGTTTTATTTTGGGGAGAGGAGTATAAGGATGAGAGGTTATCATCTTAGCAGTCTGCATAACCAGGGGGGCCCTAGTGTGATATTGAGTTCATGTTGTATATGCTTGTATACTGTGTGTTATGACAGGGGGATAGGTGGTAGATACATGAAAAATTAAATATTAACCCCTTAGTACCAGTGAAGCAGGTACTGCCTGATTCAAAGGGAAACTTTCTGTGTCATCTGCCTCCTGAGGGCAGTTACATGTCTGTGATAAGTAGAGTGTGTTTTTCATTTTATTCCCAAGCAAACTAAAGTGGATATTATATGAAGTATTAAGGAGTAATAAGGTGATTTTCAACATTGTTATACAAAATAAAACATTTACTCTTCTTTCCAATTTAGACAGATGATTGACAGGTATTGTTTTTTGGGGGTGATTTGGCTTTTAATAATTATTAATTCTTTGTCACTTTTATGTTTTGGGAACTAGGTTAGTACTCCCAAAGTAGCTTGGCACTTTTTAACACAATCAGAGGCAGATAATTCTAATTGATGTTCACTTTGGGGCAGGTAGTTTATAAATAATAATGTGTTGATATTTGGAGAGATATAATATTTAAGAGTAGTTTGGGAGGTAGCTGATGTAGAACAATACTGATTTTGGAAAGTCCTACTTCTGAACTCCACTTAAAATTGATTTGTAACCTCGGCAAGTTAACCTAATTTTTCCTGAGCGTTAGTTTTCTCCTACCTAAAGTAAGGCCACTAATACCTAGTTTTCAGAGTTGCGAGAATTAGAGGTGACTATGTGTACAGTATATAGTGGGGTATCTGGTATGTGATAGATGTTTAATAAATTGCAGCTATTGCCGTTATTTTATCTGTTCATTTATTTCTTCAAGAACATATCGAGGACTTGGTATGTGTCGGGAACACAAATAAGACATCAGAGACACAAAACAAATGCTTTCTGGTGAGAAATAGAGTGATACCTGTGGATAGATACAAGCTAGATCATTTATAATACAAGCTAGATCACTAAGAAGTAAGTAGAGGCAGGAGATGAGGCAGGGAGTAGGGTCTTCATTCTGTACTTTGGCTAGCTACTGATGGGTTTAAACAAGGGAATGATATGATCAGATTTTTCACATAGTTCACTCTGGAAACTGTTGGAATGAATATACTATTCAGGACACTTCTGTAGATATGTGATGATGTGTACTTGTGGGGTAATAATGGGGATTAAAAAAAAGAGGGAAGGCCGGGTGCGATGGCTCAAGCCTGTAATCCTAGCACTCTCTGAGGCCAAGGGGGGAGGATCTAGGATCGCTTGAGGTCAGAAGTTCATGACCAGCCTGAGCAAGAGCGAGACCCTGTCTCCACCAAAATAGAAAAAATTAGCTGGGTGTGATGACACATGCCCGTAGTCCCAGCTACTCGGGAGGCTTAGGTAGAAGGATCGCTTGAACCCACTAGTTGAGGTTGCAGTCAGCTTTGAGGATGCCACTGCACTCTAGCCAGGGTGACAGAGCGAGACTCTGTCTCAAAGAAAAAAAAAACAAAATAGAGTTGAAATAGGATATAGTCATTACTAACTTTGCTAATAATGTCAAATTATTTTCCAAAACGTTTGTACCAATTTATATTCATACCAGCAGTGTATATTTGTGCCATTTGCTTGAAGATATTAGTTTTTCTATATTTAGGTAAAATTCATATAACATAAAGTTAACTATTTCAAAGTATACAATTCAGTGACATTTAGTACATTTATAGTGTTGTGCAACTACCACATCTGTCTGGTTCCAAAACATTATCATCACCCCAAAAGAAAACCTCTACCTATTAAACAGTCACTTCCTATTTCTCCCTTTCCCCACCCCATGGCAACCACCAATCTGCTTTCTATCTCTATGGATTTACCTATTCTGGATATTTTATATAAATGGGATCATACAATATGTAGTCCTTTGTGACTGGCTTCTTTCACTTAACATAATGTTTTTAGGTTCTTCCATGTTGTAGCATGTATCAGTACTTCTTTTTTATGCCTGAGTAATATTCCGTTATGTGGCTGTACCACAATTTGTTTATCCATTCATCAGCGTATGGACAGTTGGGGTTTTCCATTTTTTAGCTATTGTGAATAGTGCTGTTATGAACATTTGGGTATAAATGCTTGTTTGATTACATATTTTTAGTTCTTTTGGGTTTATACCAAGGAGTGGAATTTCTGGATCACGTGTAATTCTATGTTTTACTTTTTGAGGAAATGCCAAACTAATTTCCACAGTGGATGCTACATCATTTTACATCCCCACTAGCAACATACAGGGTTCCGATTTCTTACCAATTCTTGTTATTTTTAGTTTTTTTGATTATAGCCATTGTAAGTGGGGGTGAAGTGTTATCTCATTATGATTTTAATTTGCATTTTCCCTAATGAATGAATAATGAGAATCTTTTGTATGCTTCTTGGCCATTTGTTTGTCTTTGGAGGGATAACTGTTCAAATCTTTTGCCCAGTTTTTAAGAGTTTTATAGTTTTAGTTGTAATATTTAGGCAGTTGTAATATTTAGGCAGTTAATCAATTACAGTTAATTTTTGTATATGATGTGAGGTAGTGGTCTGACTTCATTCTTTTGGATGTGGATATTCGGTTGTCCCAGTACCATTTATTGAAGATACTATTCTTTCCTCCATTGAATGGTCTTGGTACCTTTGTTGAAAATAAATTTGTTATAGATATGTGGGTTTATTTCTGGACTCTCAATTCTATTCCATTGATCTATTTGTCTGTTCTTATTCCATTAGTACACTGTCTTGATTACTGTAGCTTTGTAGTAAGTTTGGAAATCAGAGAGTGAGGGTCCATTAACTTTGTTCTTCTCCTTTAAGATTGTTTTGGATATTTGAGGCTCCTAGCAATTTCATATGAATTTAGGGATTGCCTTTTCCTTTTCTGCAAAAAATTATGATAGGAATTGCATTGAATTTGTACGTTGTTTTGGGTAGTATTGCCATCTTAACAATTTTAAATCTTCCAATCCATGAACATTGGCTGTCTTTACATTTATTTAAGTCTTTAATTTCTTTCAGCAATGTTTTTTAGTTTTCTGTGTACCAGTCTTTCACCTCCCTGGTTAAATTTATTCCTAGGTATTTTATTCTTTTGGAGGTTATTATAAATGGAATTGTTTTCTCAATTTCATTTATAGATTGTTCATTGCTAGTGTTTAGAAACACAACTGATTTTTATGTATTGATCTTGTACCCTGTAACTTTGCTGTATTTGTTTATTGACTCTAGTAGGATTCTTTTTAGTAGTATTCTTTTCTAGTAGGATTCTTTGGAATTTTCTGTACATAGGATTACGTCAGCTGCAAAAAAGATAGTTTTACTTCCTTTTCAATTTAGATGGCTTATATGTTGAGTAGCCATGAAGGAAACAGGAATCCTTGTCTTGTTCTTGGTCTTAGTGGGAAAGCTTTGAGTCTTTCACCATTGAGTATAATGTTACTTATGGGTTTTTCATAAATGCCTTTTAACATGTTGAGGAAGTTCCTTCAACTGCTAGTTTTCTGGGTGTTTTTATCATGAAAGGGTGCTAGATTTTGTCATATGCTTTTTTTTTTTTTTTTTGCGTTCTTGATTGATTTCTGTTTCGTGAACCACTCTTGAATTCATGTACTAAATTCCACTTGGTCATGGTGTATAATCCTTTAAAAACGTTACATTTGGTTAGCTCATAGTTTGTTGAGGGCAGAATGTTGGTTTTTAATATTCTTGTGGTAACTTTGTCTGGCTTTAGTATTACAGTAAATAGTGCTTGTGCCATAGAATGAGTTAGAAGTTTTCCAACTCTTTTGTTTTTTGGAAGAGTTTGAGGATGATTGGTGTTAATTCTTCTTCAAATGCTTCATAAAATTCACCAGAGAAGCCATCCGGTCCTGGGCTTTTCTTTTTTGGGAGATTTTTTGCTTATTGATTCAATCTCTCTCTTTTTTTTTTTTTTTCAATCTTTTCTTTTGTTATAGATCTGTTCAGATTTTCTATTTCTTTTGAGTCCATTTAGGTAACTTGTTTTAAGGAATTTGCTTATTTCTTCCAGGTTGTCTAATTCAGTGGTATACGTTTGTTTATAGTATTCTCTTATAATTGTTTTTATTAATGTAAGGTTAGTAGTAATGTCCACATTTTCGTATCTGATTTTAGTTATTTGAGTCTTCTCCTATTTTTAGTGTAGATAAAGTTTGTCAATTTTGTTGATTTTTTCAAAGAACCAAATTTTAGTCTTACTGATTCTATTTATTGCTTTCTTTTTATTCTCTGTTTTGTTATTTTCCACCTTAACCTTGCTTATTTCCTTCCTTCTGTTAGCTTTGGGTTTAGTTTGTTCTTTTTCTAGTTCTTTAAGGTATAAAGCTAGGTTATTGATTTGAGATCTTTTTTAATGTAGGCATTTACAGCTATCAATTTCCCTCGGAGCACTGCTTTTGGTTTGTTGTATTTTCTTAAATATGACTTACATTTTTTCATTCCTCATTCCCTCCATTGTTTTCTTTTGTATTTGAGTTTTTATTGTGCATCATTTTGATTTTGTTCCTATTTCCTTTTGTGTATAATTTTTAGATATTTTCTTAGTGGTTATTATGGGGATTACAATTAATATCCTAAATTTATAACAGTCTGGTTTAAATTGATGACAACTTAGCTTCAATAGCATACAAAAACTCTACTTCTATACAACTCCATTTTCTTCCTTTATGTTATTGTTATAGATTACATCTTTATACATGTGTGCCCATTAAAATATATTTACAATTATCGTTTTATGCATTTGTCTTTGATTGTATAGGAAACACAATGAGGAACTACATACCTAAATACATTAACATTGGCTTTTTTTTTTTTTGAGATGAGGTTTTTCCATGTTGCCCAGGCTGGCCCAAACTCTTGGGCTCGAGTAATCCTCCCACCTCAGCCTCGCAAGAGGCTGGGGCTGCAGACATCCGCCACTGTGCCTGGCTAACATTGGTTTTTATATTTACCTATGTAGTTATCTTTACTCAAATTCTTTATTTCTTTATATGGCTTTGACTTACTGTTTAGTGTTCTTTCATTTCAGCCTGAAGGACTCTCTTTAGCATTTCTTGTAGGGCAGGTCTACTAACAATGAAATTCCTTTGCTTTTATTTGAGTTGGTATATCTTAATTTCTTTTTTCAGTTTTGAAGAATAATTTTACCAGCTATAGAATTCTTAGTGGGCAGTGTTTGTTTTTTTTTTCCTTTTAGCCCTTTAAATATGTCATCTCATTCCTTCTTGCCTTTGTGGTTTCCGATGAGAATTTGATTGTTAATCTTATTGAAGATTCCTTGTATGTGATGTGTTGCTTCTCTTTTGCTCTTTCAAGATTCTCTGTCTTTTTAGCAGTTTGATTATAATGTGTCTTGGTGTGGATCTCTGTGAGTATCCTTCTTGGAGCTAATTGAACTTTTTGAATTTATACATTCATGGTTTTTTTTTTTTTTTTTTTTGATCGTATTTTGGAAGCTTTCAGCAAATTTCTTCCAATATTATTTCTGCCCCTTTCTACCTCTCCTTTCTTTTTGGGACTCTTATTATCTATATGTTGGTATGCTTAATGCCCCACAGGTCTCTTAAGCTCTTTTCATTTTTCATCTTTCCTTTTTCTTTCTGTTCCTTAGACTGGGCAATTTCCACTGACCTATTGTCAAGTTCACAGATTTTTATATATATATATATATATATTTTTTTTTTTTTTTTGAGACAGTCTTGCTCTGTTGCCCAGGGTAGAGTGCCGTGGTGTCAGCCTAGCTCACAGCAACCTCGAACTCCTGTGCTCAAGCGATCCTTCTGCCTCAGCCTCTCAAGTAGCTGGGACTACAGGCATGCACCGCCATGCCCGGCTAATTTTTTCTGTATATATTTTTACTTGTCTGGCTAATTTCTTTCTATTTTTAGTAGAGATGGGGTCTCGCTCAGGCTGGTTTCGAACTCCTGACCTCAAGCGATCCTCCCACCTCAGCCTCCCAGAGTGCTAGGATTACAGGCATGAGCCACCGTGCCTGGCTTCACAGATTTTTTCTTCTGCTTGCTCAACTGTGGTATTGAAAGTTTCAAGTGAATTTTCCATTTCAATTATTGTACTTTTTGGCCCTAGGATTTGTTTGGCTTATGTTTGCAATTTTTATCTCTTTGCTGATATTCTGTATTTGTTGAGACATTATTCTCCTGGTCTCCTTTGGCTCTTTGTCCATGGTTTCCTTTAGCTCTTCAAGCATATTTAAGATTTACTTTGTCTAGTAAGTCCACTATCTATGCTTCCTCAGGGACAGTTTCTGTTAATTCCTTCCTTGGCCATGGAATTGGCCAATACTTTCTTGGCCATACTTTCTTGTTTCTTTGCATGCTTTGAGATTTTTGGGTTGAAAACTGGACATTTTTAATAATGTAATATGGTGATTCTGGAAATCAGACTCCTCTTTCCTCAAAGTTTATTTTTGTTGCTTACTGTGGACTGTGGCTGCTTGTGTTTGGACTTTTAAAAACTATTTTTGTAACGTCTGTACTTGTTATGTGTGGTCTCTGAAGTTTCTGTTCCTTTAGCTTGTGTTTAGCTAGTATTTTGATAGGAGCCTAAATAAATAAATAAATAAAATAGGAAAAATAAAAAGAAGAAAGGAAAAAAAGCAAAGAAAACCTTTTTTCAGTTTTTGCAGATTATCTCCATTTGGGGCATTCCTTCATTGCTCAGCTAGGTCATTTACAACTGTGTCTTAGTCTTTCCTCCCTGCTTGTGTTGAACCTAGAGATCAACCACGGTGAAAGCTTACGGTATTCTCAGGTCTTTTCTGAGCATGTGTCTTGCCCTGAGCATGCATAAATTCCATATGGGGAATGCCCTGATTTTCCTAAGAGACTTTTTCCCCAGCTTTTTCTTCCAGGCTTTCCTTATTCTATTGTTTGCCTCACCTATGGTCTTTTGGTCTAGGTGGCTGCGTGTTTTTCTATTTTCTTACAATGTTTGGGAGGAATGTCCTCTATTTTTCTGCACTGAGTGAGTTATGAGTCAGGTGAAACAGACCACCTTGCATCAGTTCTTCAGGCTGTCCCCAGCAAGTCAAAACAAATATAGTTATTTGAGAATAAGATTTACTCCATTTTGTCCAGAACCAGGGACCAGTATCCTACACTGGAAATTCAGGCTGCTGTCTTTAAGCCCACCACTGAGCCAGGTTGGGGGATAGGGCAAGGGAAAGTAAAAATGCCATGAAGCTCTCTTAACTGTTTTAAAGTTGAGTTTTTTTTGATTCAGTGTTTACTTGGTTGCTGTAAACATTTGACTGTTTTTCAGAGTTATGAAAAATTTGATTCTGACAGTTTTTGCTTGATTTTTCAATGTTACTGTGGAAGGACTGGTCCTTGATGCTACCCACTTTGTTTCCTTCTGATGTCACTCTCAAAGGGGAGGAGATTAGTTTTGAATATGTTGACTTGAGGTACTCAGTGAGAAGGCCCAGTGGATATGTCCCACTGGTAGTTATATATAAGAGTTGGAACCAACCTTCCTTCCTTCCTTCCCTTTCATTAAAATATTGAACGCTTCACAAATTTGTGCAGGTCCATGCTAATCTTCTCTGTATTGTTCCAATTTTAGTGTTTAATATATGTGCTGCTGAAACGAGAACTGAATCTTCTTTTCTTGAGGGGATCTGAACTACAGAAATGAACTGGGAAGTCACCAGCTTATTATGGAAAATGCATGGGTGGTTAAGATCATCATGGGGAGTGGAAGTCCCAGGGAATACCACCATAGAGGAGCCCACAGTGAAGCAGATAATGAAGAGTCACAAAGTACAAGGACAACCAGGAGCCATTCTACTTGTGGTAGAGTGAAAGCTAAGAAGCTAAAGTTTCGAAGAGAGGAAAGTGATTTCTGCCACTAGGAAGTGCATTAGTTACCCCCAGTAAGATAAAAGTGAAACAAGGTGTCCTTATCATAAATCGTTTCACTAGAATGGTGACATTTGAATGAGAAGAGGAAAGGAATTGGATGGTAATTAGAGGGTGACATAAGGTGAATGATTTTTTTACTCTTTTATGTTGACAGGAGATTTGAACATTAGGTTTGGGGTGTGGGATGACCTGTGGAGTGTGGAGAGGACAGGGTAGATAAGGGATGAATGATGGAGCAGAGTCTTAGAGGAGGACAGAGGAATAGAGTTAAGCGTACAGGTGGAGTTGGCTTTCAGTAGATGTTGGGACATTATATTTTTTAAGACTGGAGATAAGTAAAGAGATGGGTAAGGATATAGAGAAGTTTATAAGTGGGAATTGGAAAGCTGAGGGAAAGTGTATTGCATGGATTAACGTTTTTGGTGAATAAGAAAAATCATCTCTTGAGTAAAAGTTGAGCTGGGGTGAAGTAGAGTTTGAAGGGAGTGATGAAGTCCTCGAAAAGCTATTGCAGAGAATGAGAATGAGTTGGCCCAGGATAAGAAAAATACTTGATTGTTAGCTTGAAGACTCAGCTATAGTTGGACGCTGAAACTAAAATGGCATGAGCATGTCCACTTGTGATTTTTCCAGCAAAGTTAGCATAGGTTGTAACTTTAGTATATGCTTGGGGTTTGCTTGGTAGATCAAAGGATACAAGTGAAATGGATGCTAGGGCTCTGTTGCAAGGATAGTTAAGATGATCATCCATATAATCCATTGGATATAGGTAAGAAAGGTAAGGGAGTGGCTGATAGAGGAGAAGAAAATGGAGGGATTTTTATAATAAGTTTGGTTGACTCATTTAGATTGAGGAACAGGTGAAGTGGGAGAAAGGGAATGAGATGCCTGGCTGAATAAGAGACCATGATCATAGGATGAGATATTTGAATTTTATTTCACAGGTGGAGCAATTCTAGGTGATGGATGATAAAAATTCAAGGTGTGGCCTTGGGAGCTGGTGTGTCAAAGTGAAATGGAGCTTAAAGGCCATTGATTTTTTTTTTTTGGACAGTCAGAGAAGTATAAGGCTAGGATGTTGGTTGAATTTCTTATATGCTTCCTGAAGTCAGACTAATGGAATGACTTGGGGTAGAGGGAGCCTGAGCCTTGTGCCAATGTTTTTAATGAATGTGGATGATTTTTAATATTAGTTAATGACCAACAGTGGATGCTGCCTTGCTAGGTTAATTTTTCTTAGATAATTAGTTGTTTCCTATGGAGATCAAGCTATGGTCAGTTTATTTGGGAAAGCAGAAATTAGGTTAGGAAAATGAAATCCATATAAGCACTGTTAATACCATAAAATTTTTCAGTTAGCAAATACTGAATTCTAATTCTTGGCCGTGAAGTTGCTTATAGCTGAGGGGAGGAGATAAACTCTAAGCAGATAGTTGATATATGTGCTGAATGTTACAGTAAAAGTGGTCACATACGGGATATATCTCAAAACCCATTGAGATGGGCAAGAAATCATCAGAATTCTACTTACATTTGTCTATTTCATTGTATGTACTTTTAAAATAAATTTTTAATACAAAGGATTTCAGGCAATATAAAAGTATATTATACTTGATCTTAGCTGAAAGGCTGAGAAGCAATTAAAAAGTATAGATAATATGTAAACACTTATGTACATGGAATCTAGTTTAAGAAATAAAATATTAAAGATGTAATTGAACACTTGCTGTGTATATCCTTCCCTAATCCCATACGCCTTCCTTTTTCTCCTTCCTCTCCACACTGACTTTGTTGTTCATCATTCCCATAAATGTTTTTTAATATTGCGTGTTTTTGAACCTTATTAAATTGTTTCATGCTGTTCTTACCTTTCTGAAGTTTTTTTACACTTGACATTGATTTTAAGATTTTTCAACATTGATACATTTAGCTCAAGTTTATTCATTTTTCCTGCTGTATAGTATTCTATCATATGATTATTCTATAATTTGTTAATTCTTGTGATGGTGGACATTTGGATTGCTCTAATATTTCCCATTATAAAATGTTATAAATGTCTTTGTTCACATATTTTTTTAAGCTCAGTTATCAATTGCTGCATAAGAAATAACCCGAAAACTTAGTGGCTTAAAAGAGCAAACATTTATCATCTCATAGTTTCTGTAGGTTAAGTATCTAGGCATGGTTTAAATGGGTGCCTCTTTGTTAAAAGTCTCAAATAAGATTTCAATTAAGTGATAGTGGGCAGCAGTCATTTCAAGGCTCAGTCGGGGGAGGATTTGCCTCCCTGCTCTCTCATGTGGCTTTTGGCAGTCCTCACTGGCTGTGATGGCCAGAGACATCACTTCTTCCCTGCATGGGCCTCTCCATAGGGCAGCTCACAGCATGGCAGCTGGAATGAGTGAGTGATTGAGATAGGGAACCCAAAGTGGAAGCCACAGTGTTCTCATAAACTAATGTTGGAATCCCATTACTTCTGCTGTGTTCTGTTGGGTGGAATCAAGTCATCAAGTCCAGTCCAAGCTGAAGGGGAGGAGATTACATAGGGTGTGAATGGCAGGAGGTGAGATCACTGGAGGCCTTCTTAGAGGCTGCCCACCACTCCGGGTGATAAGGTACCCATCCATCCACTTTATTAGATGTTTTGAAATCTCTTCTTATGGTGGCTATTATAATGTATACTTTCCCAAAAAGTAAAAATTAAGCTTTACTAACATTTAAAATGGGACTCGACATTGGTGGCTTGTGTGTTAGAGGCTTCTTACTTAGAACATTCAGGATTGAGAAGAAAGAATGGAAGTTCCAGGTTTGTTTTGATATATTAACAGTTTGTGTGCCTGATTGGGAGTATTTGTATATTGTTTTATCTGTATTTAACTAAACTCATGCTCACGAAATGGACAAGTTATCTTAAGAAGACATCTGCAAATAAAAGCATGGATTTAAAATAAGAGGATTAATGCAAGTGTATAATACGAAAATGGGAGAACTAATAATTCTTCTATTGGTATAAGGTCTTAGCTGTGTATGAGGGAAAAATAATTATGATCTGTAATGTCTGACAGAAAGTCAGCCAAAACATTAAAATTACAGAGACCATTCATTTATGATTTAATTACGATCTTTATAATTATTTTTATACTTTATAATTTACCAACATTGTTAACAATGAACCTTATCCTAATTGTATATTATGCTTTAAGATGTTGGCTAATAAGAGTAGCACTTGTATAGTGTATACAAATTAAGTATAAATGTATATATATGGGGGTACATGATCAAATTTGTAGACTATTGTACTAGACTCCTAGAAGCAAGGAAAGAATACTGTGGAAGTAGGTAGGAGGAGCAACTGACTGCCAAGGAAGTCAGGAAAGGCTTCACAGAGAGTTAGATTTTGAGCTGGGTTACGAAAGAGAGATAGGAATATTTTTGGCAGAGGAAACAGCATCCTTCAGGTATGGGTTTTTGAAGAATGATGATAACTTTCCTAGATGCTTAGAGTGAGATGTGGTGGGGTGGTGGGGAGTGAAGGAAAATGAGAATGGAGATGTAGGAGGTGGCCAGAATGTGGGCTTTGTATAGCTGGTGGAGATCAGTTAAGAAGGAAATTGGCATGATCCACTAAAACTAAGAAATCCTTTAGTTCACTGATTAGAAACTAGCTGGTTTGGTGTCACAGTGCCATCCTTTAGGTCAAGACCATCAAAGCCAGCATTAGCTTAACAGCTCCCAGTGAGAGGAGGAGTGGTTTTACATTGAGAATTTTAGACCATTGTTTTTGTTTTTCGTAAACAAAAAGTTAGGAGTGGATAAACTTTATTTTTGTTATTATTATTATTTAAACAGCTTTATTGAGGTATACTTAAACTAACAGTACATGTTTAAAATTTACAATTTGGTAAGTTTTGATGTGTATATTCCTGTATAATACCTGCGATGCCATCACTGCAATTAAGATAATGAACCCCCAGTTTGATTCTGGGTTTCAGCACCAAAATAAAGAAAAAAAAGATAATGAACATGTCTGTCATTCCTAAAGTTTCTTTGTGCCCTTTGGATGAATTTTTTAAAATGTAATACATTATATTAAAATAAATATATATAAAATTTAAGCCATTCATGTAGGGAATTTAGTGAGTAATCACATTTTGAAAAGCTTTCTGTTATGAAGATTTAAAAACATACATATAACTAGAGAGAATAATATTATAAACTTCTGTGTACCCAGTCACCCAGCTTAAATTTGTGTGATAGCATTTTTAATCTTAATCATAATGTTTATAGTTTTTACTTTCTTACAGATATAGTTTTTTCTTCCAAAAGCTTAAGTGAATTCTTTATTTTACAAATGAGGAAATTAAAGCATGGAGAAACTGAATCACTTGAAAAATGTTTAAATTAAGGAAATGTAGGAGTTGATAAGGAGTAAAAACCATATTTTTTTGCTCCCGTGTTTGCTAAACCCCTACTACTCAAAAGCATGCTCTGTGGACTGGCAGTATGGCCATCACCTGGCAGCTTATTAGAACTGAAAATTCTTACACCTCACCCAGACCTGCTGAATCAGAAATAGTATTTTAACAAGATTCCTAGGTGATCATATGTACATTAAAGTCTGAGAGGCACAAATTGCCTCTTTGGGCAACAATGAAATTTTATAATTAAAAATCTTTCTTGAAGTCAGGTTGGTGAATGGGAAAAAAAGTAAAAACCTGATTTTAGTTACTGTTCCGTTTCTGTTATTGAATGATGCCCTATATAGTGAGAAGTTAATCTTTTAGGTTTCTCTATGTCACCATTTTCAATTTATTTAAAAAAAAATCTGAGGATAAAATAACACATAGGTACCCCAAACTATTATAATTACCCATTTATGCCTTTTGCCAGGATTATTTGGTCTGTGAAAGGGAAGTATTAAAATAGAAGACTCATAGCTATTTTTCTTTTTTTTACAGCCCCATGAGTTAATAAAACAAAGCAAAACTCTCACCTCCCTCCCATTCCAAAGATAACAAGGTTGGGCAACCAGAGGTAGAATTAAACACTGTTCAATGTGTATACCAAGGGAGGACCTCATGTTGTGTTCAATCTAGCTGGCTAGGCAACCCTTCCATTAGCCTCTTCCTAATGTTTGCACTGAATGAGCCATTACATTTTGAAGGCAGCTCTGACTGAATTCAGTATTGATGCATTCACTTACCAACTTTTCTGCCTCCGGCACAACAGTCTTTTACTAATGGTAGTGTACAAATAGCAGCCACTGGCTTCATCCTTACTCTCAAGGAAGCCTTGTAATATTGCTTCTATTGTCATATCCCCTGTATGTACAGGCTCATTATAATTCTATTCTTTGTGCCCATGCTCCAGAAGCATTTTCTAGATAATTGTTATTCGTTAATGGAAACGCTTTTGGTATGATCCCAGGTAAAAACCTGTGCAGGATTGAAACGTATTTTGAGGTGCATTGTGTTATAGTAAGATATTAGCATTTAACAAAGAGGAAGTATTGGCCGGGCGTGGTGGCTCATGCCTGTAATCCTAGCACTCTGGGAGGCCGAGGCGGGCGGATCGTTCTGAGCTCAGGAGTTCAAGACCAGCCTGAGCAAGAGCGAGACCCCGTCTCTACTAAAATTAGAATGAAATTAATTGGACAACTAAAAATATGTATAGAAAAAAATTAGCCAGTCATAGTGGCGCATGCCTGTAGACCCAGCTACTTGGGAGGCTGAGGCAGAAGGATTGCTTGAGCCCAGGAGTTTGAGGTTGCTGTGAGCTAGGCTGACGCCATGGCACTCTAGCCTGGGCAAAAGAGTGAGACTCTGTCTCAAAAAAAAAAAAAAAACAAAAAAAAAACAGGAAGTATCAATGCTATTTTGATTTGTAATGTTTTCACATATAGCATCTAGCTGGTATCTCTTCATATGTTTCCAGGGAATGATTTAGTGGCTGAGAAAACATTTAGATTCAGAATTTAATAAAAGAGGTTTTATCAATCCTTTTTACTGCTTTTGTATTCTTTCTGATGAAACCATATGCTCTAGAGTTAATCAGTAAATAACTTTTAATGGTTCTAGTTTTATTAAATCCATGGGGCCTCAGGGCCTGGTATGTACTCAAATAATCATATAGAACTTATAAATTATAATGATTCCAACAGTGCCTTATTGGATCTAAAGAAACCCATATATCAGATCCTACTATATGTTAATGGAGGGCTTTGCCAAGTAGAACTGTTTCATTGACACTGTAAGACTATGGGCCATTAATATCAATACAATTTCGATTTTAATGCAAATGAGAGATTTAAAAATAAATTTTAAAAAATTTAAGATAAACCTTTAATATATGAGGTTCCAAAGCAATTAAAAATGATTTGTTGAAGTGCTATCACTTCTAAGAGTTGCATTTGAGCTTATGATATGAGAGATACAAAACCATGGCAGTTGTACATATAGTGAGCAGTTGTTCAAAATTTGCATCTTCACTGTTCTGAGCCGTTTTTGGTGTGATGGACTAAGAGTCCTCTTTAAGAGCAGTCTTAACTCTTAGCTGTAAGGTCTAGCTTGTCCTTTTGCAATGTTCTCCATTTACATTTTCTTTTACTTATGGTTATACAATTAGTGATGTGCAGTGAAAAAATGGTTAGTGTGGGAATAGCTGAAATTAAAAGTAGAAACTGGACTTGTCATGTATTCAATTCACTGCCCAGGGTTAAAGTCCAGAGCCACACAAAGTGGATCTTCACCTTCCTTTCCTGGTGTTTTAGCTTTAGTGATAGTTTGAAACCATAGCAGTTAATATGCTTTAGCCTTTGCTTTTACTGACGAGAAATGGATCTTATACTTATATCACCAGGTTTCAAAACTATTTACACTAAGTGGGATGGTTTACTACCTCAGGGGTAGTGCATTAAGCCTATTGCTCTTGAGAATCCATTTTCATCTCTTCTCACCAATTGATGGGACAGATATGACAAGCCTTTAAAGTTGAGTGGAAATTTTCTGTGGGGTGGGTTGTTGTATTAAATTGTTCCTTACCACTATCATGGATGTTGTAAAGACTTGTGAGTGGGTAGCCTATGGCTAAGAAAAGAGATATATTGTCTGCAGTAGGGAGGCTGTGAGGTCTAATATATAGGGAATAGTTTTCTTCCTATGTGCCGACTATTTCCTTTTCCTTCTTAAGTCCATCCACTCCTATGAGTTCCCTTGACTAAACATCACCAGAAAGCATTAGTCAAATTCTTAATTGTATGTAATGCTATAAGAGGTCTTAAAGAGAATTGTATAGAGTTATTATAGATGAAATTCCTAATTTGCAGTGATGTACTCTTATATTTAGATCTACCATGTTTTAGGTCTAGAGTGTTTATGTTTGCAAGGACTGGGATTACCTAATTAACAGGTAACTACCCCCCAGTAGTTCTTGGTTGAAAACATCCAATTGCCATTATGCTAATGATCATTCATTTGATTCTTATTTTTAGTTATTTTTTATGTCAACAGAATTATAACAATATAGTGACTAAGAAGAATGTTATGAGATATTAATATATAATATCAAAAGGAAAAATGCATAAAAAGTTTTGAAATGTAATAACCACCACATTAAAGGACCTGGGTTCTATTTTTCGGGACTTATTTAGAACAAAAAATAGAGTTTTGAAACGAGGCAGAAGTTTTCAATGAAATTTAAATTACTAATCAATAAGTATTTTTAATGAGGTTTCCTTTACCTGCTGGAATTAGTTACATGCTCTAAATGACACATTGAAGACACAGGAATTCTTTCTGGCTGCAACTTTTCTCTCACTGAACTTACTTTTTAGAATGTCCTCATTTAAATTTTTTAAGTGACTCATGAATTTTGTTTCTGAATTATTTTACCTCTGCTCAAGGTGAGTAATTTTTAGAAAATCAGATCAACATACTTAACCATATTTGTAAAGATTAGGAATTAAAAAAAATATTTGTGTATACGTTAAATATGCATAATAAAATTTGTTTTAAAAAAGGTTTTTTAAAAAATAAGTTTTATTATATATATATTTAAGCTATACAGTGTGATGTTGTGAGATACATATAGTATATAGAAAAATGGTTAATAGAGTGAAACATATTAACATATCCATTATCTCCCATATTACCCATTTTTTCCCCCTGTGGCAAGAGCAGCTATAATCTTATTTTGCAAAAATCCTGAATACAGTACACTGTTATTAACTATAGTCCTCTTGTCCTTTAGATTTGTTTATCCTACATATTTGGGATAAGGAAATCTGAAGGAGAATTTGACATGCTTTCCTCTCTAAGTATGTAAAAGATCACAAGCAAAACATTAACAACAGCAAAGTTTGTCTACAGAATCACAAATACTCCTCTATAATACACATCTAGGCATGAAGTAGCTTTTATTTATCATAGACTCTGAGAAAAATAGCAACCAATTTCATTTTTGTTGGCCCTGCTGTTGATGCACAGATTTCTGTGTGGCTTTTCACAATATATTTCTAGGGAACAAAGTTCAGTGTAGTCTAAATGCAAACATATGTTTCTGTATATAAAGCAAGTATTTTAATACATTATTATTACTTGAGCTAATAACAAATAGTCATCTGTCAGTGAACTAAAAAGGTACAAAGTTCACAGTAATTCTCAGATAGCTTAGTAATTACCCAGACAGCTTGTTGTTAGAAAAGCTGTTCAAATCTAGGATTATGAAATATACTGATGGCTATTTTACTCCCATGGAGTTTCAAAAGATTGTTAGTACATTTGTCTATAATTACACACGAGTTCTCAGAGTCATCATTAATGAAATTTATATTCTAAGCCAGAATTGTTATTACTTATAAATTTTACTGACTTTGCTTTTTTTCCCCAGCACCCCCAACCCTTGGTGTTGGTTGTTAAACCGATGCTAAGGATCTTTTTCTCTGTTCTTCTCCTCCGATCCCCCAACCCACATTTAAATAGTATGATGATTATTTAAACTTGATTTTCAACAAATAATTGCCAAATAAAGCCATTTCTTTAGGTTCTGGAAACTTCTGGAGGGAAGAAAGAGGTGGGTGATAGAGATAATTAATTTTGCAAAAACAGAAACTTTAATGTTTCTTAATTTTCTAATTATTGTTCTGCTGCCTGTATGTGGTCCTGACGCATGTACATGAACTTACCATAACAGCTGTGGTAGATAATGGACATTTAAAGGTCGTGTTTGGATATAACTAAACAACTGTGTATTTGTTCCCTTCTAAGGAAATTACCTTTAACTACCATCTTAAAAAAAATTCAATCCCCAATTCGTTTAACTAGATTATTTAATGTATAATATTAAATAATATATACCTATATAAGACTTCAGTATTAACTTTAAAAAATGACTATGATAACAAACTTTATTCTTTTAAGGCTTTATTTCCATTCCTAAAAATATTTAATTAGATATATTTACATTTAGCTTTTTAATTTTATAATGTTTTAGGGGTTATCTGTTGTTTAGTAATCACAGTACTCCTATACATCTCCATTCTGATATTAAATCACCATTCAGCCTCAATTTAGATGTTTTAATTATTTCTTCATTCTTTTTACATTAAAGTGATCAATGTGTTTTAGGTTATGATGCAAGATGGAGATGACCAGAAATGACAATAATTAAAGAAGCAAAAGAAGTCTTTCTGTCCTAGGAAGGGTTTGTCAACTACTTAAGTGTGAACATTTTCTTCTTTCTAAAATGTTATTTCACTACCTAGAATTTGTTTTCCTTACTGAGTCATCCTGAAGCATTATAGTGTAGGCAACATTTTCTTTTCCTGGGCATGGATATAATTAGATGAAGACATGTAGAGCAGATTGAACGTTAGCAGATAATTCTCTATTTTGAAAGGCATATAAGATCAAGTTTATAGAATGGAATAAAAATGTCATGAGCTAGAATTTAGTGGTAATTGTCTATATGTTTATAACATCTTTGATTCACAGAACTGAGTTTTCACATCCTTCTAAATCAGGGAAACTGTACTCATTAAATTCAATTCTGTCTAATTTTTGGCACTTTATTTTTGAGAATGTGTAATAAATATTTCATGTATTTTTCTTGATTCCTTCTTGGGAATAAAGCTTCACAAATCAAGGAACTCCATTGTTTCACTGATATTTATTATCGTTGTTATTATTAACTCAGATTATTGTTATGACAGTAATAATAATTATGGCAATAATTGCTGAAAGATATTTAAGGTTAAAGCTGTAATAATAGACCACCAGATCTTAGCAACCCAATATTTGGGCTTTGCTTTAACTAGGGACTCAGTGATACTTACTGATAAGAGTTGTCCACATCAAAGAAACATCACAGAAATTTATACTGAAGAGATAAGTAAGGATGTGATGCCAGCAAAAGAGCTTGGATATATGGATAATGAGGAAAAGTCAAATTAAGCTAGTTACGGATTCCTGTCTCAAATTCCTCGTGGAAAGAATAGGGTATAAACACATATTTAGGTGAATACATGAGTGGTGTATAGCCTACTGAGAAGCTCTTGGGAGTTCTTTTTTTTTTTGGAGATGGTCTTGCTCTGTCGCTTGGGCTAGAGTGCAGTGGCGTCCTCATAGCTCACTGCAACTTCCAATTCCCAGGTTCAAGGGATGCTCCTGCCTCAGCCTCCTGAGTAGCTGGGACTGCAGTTGTGCACTACCATGTCTGGCTAAGTTTTTTTATTTTTCGTAGAGATGGGGACTTGTTATTGTCCAGGCTAGTCTCGAACTCCTGGCCTCAAGTGATCCTCCTGCCTGGGCCTCCCAAAGTGTTGGGTTACAAGCATGAACCACTGTGCACTCTTGGGAGTTCTTGTGCTATAATCTTGATCCAGAAAGCAGTACTTTAATCTTTTAATTTTATAACTCTAAATTCTGTGTCCTAGCAGTGAATTATTGTGCCAACGAAGAGTTTTTGTGTTATTGTACCTATTTAGTACCTTACTACATGGGAAACTCGAGAAGTCAGGATATCTGCTATTCCTTAAAGTAAATTTGATAACCAGCATCATCCCAATACCTCAGTGAAACAAACTGATTGGAATGGCTGCTGTTAGTAGAGAGAATATTTCTCTCCTGGAGAAATTTTTTTCCCTAGCTTCATGGATATTTACTAATGGTAATCATTTCAGTGTGTCGGTTGTATTCTTTCTTTCATTTAAAGGTTTTAGCAGGAACACTAATCTGAGCACTAGGAATTAATTTTTATTTAAAGTTATTCTATATTTCCAGTGTTGGCACACACTAGGCATTCAATGAATATTTGTTGAATTGAATTTAACTCCATTGCTCCTTCTATTTTCTTATGAGCTAGATAAAATGTGTTTTGTATATATTAATGTTAGATTAATATGAACAATAAAATATCTTGCATGTGCTTTTGATTTTAAAGTACCTCTCTTTTCATCTTACCAACATTTTTTCCAGGCTTCAGGCTGCTGAATTAGGCTGCCGTGTCTTCATTCAGCAAAATTCCATTGATGTATCTGTCTATATAAGATACAGCACTGTTTATTTTGGCATAGGAAAAATTTTCATGTAATTCTCCTGTTTTCCTTGCTTATAACTCTGCCTCCCTTTATTTCATGCAACTTTGGGAATGACTGAGTAAAATGATTTCCTTTGAAAATTTTTGTATGATTTCCAAGTGTTTTGATATATTTGTTATCATAATTTTCTCCATTATTTATAAAAGACCATAAAAGTACAAACACATTTTCACATAAGAAACTGCTGTTCCTGATAAAGGTTTGCTGCAGAAATTTTTCCCCCTCCTCTCATAATAAAATTAATGATGTATGTTATTGTGTGGTATGTTTTCTCACCTTGCATCTTTTTGTGTTTGAAACTGGTAAAGTCTCCAGCATTTCCTCATATAACTTGCTTGTGTTCTTCAAAATGACCTCTAATGTACTCATATACCCTCCATATTTAAAAAGTTCTCTCTTTCTGCCTTTTAATTGAATATATAAGCATACATACAGATATATGTGCATATTCTTATCTTTTCTGAAACATTTTTAAGTTGCAGACATGATGTACTTTTAACATTAAAAACTCTAGTGCAAATTTTCTAAAGGTAAAGATATTCTCTTTTATAACCACAACACAATTATTAAAATCAGGGAATTAACAATGACACAATGCTACTATCTAATTTATAGACCTTATTTCAGCTATTTCCCCACTAATGTCTTTTACAGCAAAAGGAAAAAAAATCTTATCCAGGATTCAGCGTATGAACATGATTATATTTAGTTTCATGTCCCTTTTGTCTCCTTTAACTTGGAACAATTACTTAACCTTTCTTTGTTTTTCATGACATTGACATTTTAAAAAATGATTTCCTTTGAAGATGATTGTATGGTTTCCACGTGTTTTGATATATTTGTTATCATAATTTTCTTCATTATTTACAAAAGACCATAAAATTACAAACACGTTTTCACATAAGAAATGTGAAAATTTATTTTGTAGAATATTCTTTCAATTCAGGATTTTCTGATGTTTTCTTATAATTAAATTGAGGTTATACTGTTTTGGCAGGAATACCACAGGAGTGATATTTTGTCCTCA